>VUYV01000112.1:1953023-2193711 GCA_008711295.1 Anarhynchus alexandrinus
CCCGCCCGCCGCCCTGGAGGCCCCGCCCCTCGGCGAGCGGGACTCGTGCAAAAGGTGCGCTTCACACGGCCCCGGCCCGGCGCGCGCTCGGGGGCGGGGCTCCCCCTGCGGCCGGGGCGGGCGGGAGAGAGAAAGGCCCGCTCCGCGGTAGGGGGTCGCGCGGGGTCGGAGTTGGGGACTGACGGGCGGCTTTTTGACGTCACGCGTCCGGGCGATGGGCCTGTGTAGACGTCACGCGGGGCCCGTTAGGGTCAGCGCCGGCCGCTTTCCTTAGGGGACCGGGGGGGGCTAACGGCCGTCGGTGGCGGCGCACGGCCCTGCCGTCCGTCAGGGGCCGGGACGGGAACCGGGAGGGCCCGGGAAGCCCTCCCCCTCCCCAACCCCGGGCGGCGCGGCGGGAGGAGAGCCCAGGGAGCTGGCCAGCGCCGGCGAGCTCGCCGCGGGGGGTCTGCGCCGCTGGCAGCCGCGGGGCCTGGGATGGGCGGGGGCGGGAGGAGGCCCGTAGCGGCACCCCGAGACCCGGGTGTCGGGGAGGGGCCGCGGCGGGGGCCTGGGCGCTGGGCCCTCGCCCCGGGGCAGCCTTGCCCAGGCCCGGGCCGTCCGACCCGCCTGCCTCTGTCCGTGCTGAAGGCCCGGCTATGGCTGGCGGGTGCCGTGCGATGCGGTGTGCCTGCTGGGTTACCAACAGGAGGCCGGAGGCGCGGCGGCTTCGCAGCCTCTTGAGGCAGCAGAAGTGGCTTTGCCCAGCCGCGGCCCCTCCGCTCCCGCCTGCTGGGAGGCGGGGAAGGAACCGGCCGCCAGCCCGCAGGCTGGGCGAACTGGGCGCCCATCCCCAGGTGGCGGGCACATCAGCGGGCCCGTGTTCCAAGGTACCACACACACTGCGGTACACCCCAATGGCTATTCCTCGCCGCCTTCCTAACTCCTAGCTTTGTCTGAGGTTTGGCCCTTTCTGCAGGGGGATTTCTATGTAGTTTTTCTCCTGTTTGTGCCATTGAGGGCAGTAGGATGGGTGATGAGGCAATAATTACTGATGAGCCGTTAAAAAATTTGGAGAGAAAAAAGAAGTTTTGCTTGAGGAAGTCTTGAAAAGCTGTAATATAACAAAAATATATGAATGCTAAGAAGCCAGTCCCTAGATACTGTTTGTTTTATTAAACTTGTTGTATTTAAAAAAAGGAAAGGGAGAGCAAGTATTTTGAGACATCCAGAAAAATCAATAATCACAAAGCTGTAATCACAAAAATTACAAAAAGGCAGAGTTGACCTCTTACTTTGCCTGCTGTGTTCCAGGGAGCCAACAAACATGGCAGCAAGAGAGTGTTCAAGAATATTCCATGAGTGGGAAATGGAGAGAGAGGAAACAAATAACTATAGCTATTTGTAGTTATAGAAGTATAGCTGTGTGTATGAATATGTAGAGGCAGTAAGAAAACTGATGCCCTGGAAAGGAAGATCTAGCAAGAATACAAAAGCCTGCTGCTCTGCTTGGAGTTTCCAAAGGGATCATGATTCAGGGTCTGTACAAAATGTTCCTGACAGCTGGAGTTAGACAGCCAGGCTCATTTCATTAGTAAAATGGAAGAAGGCGTTCACACTTCCAGAAGAGAAGAGTTATCAACAAGCATAACTGAGACCAGTAATTCAGGACAGGCTTCCCCTAAGCTCAGCAGAGTGCCAGCGAGTCCACATCGGTCTACCACATTGCTCTAATCTGTGCGTGCCATCCTCTCTTCTTCTCTTAAGCTGCGGTGTTATGCTCTTTACATTGCAGATGCACCTTGGGCACCACAGGCACTCCTGTACTAACCTGTGACCCTGAACCCTGTGTTCTGTGAGATTGTTCATGTGTCAAAATCTAGGTCTGCTGTGTTTTTAGTTCAGCAGTAGGAACCCATACGGAATGCTTTAATGACCATCGTAAAGAGTACTGTAAGAGAGTCAGTAATTAGATTGCTGTGACATTCTCCTCATCTACTTGGCTTCCCATGTGCCATAGTATCATTTAATAAGATGTAAATAATCAGGAAGCTGAGCAGCGATCCTACTGAAACGGAACGTGCCCATGTCCTCTTCTCCTCACCCCCGCACAAGGCCATTAGTTAATAAGGAAGAATTACCCAAATTTAGGATATATGGGTCAAAGAAACTGGTACAGCTCAAACCTGTTTTAATTCCTGCAGGTGGGGCGGGTTATCATTTTGCAGGGATTGGTGTTAATCCAGTGGAATTTAGCTAGGAAGGAAGGGAGGATAAGGAATTTAATGTCTCTCATTGGCTGGACTTCAGGAACCACTGAAACTGGGAGTTAGTTGGTTGCCCTCATGATGTCGTCATGGTTTTCTTGATTAAAAGTACTCAGTCCCCTCCCGAGTGAAATAAACAGGATAGCAGTATCAGTACCACCCTTATGAATAAAACTTAATCGGCATTGAACGTAAACTGTGTCAAGAGCTTTGACTGACTTACAGGAGGGGAGTTACAGCTTTTTTAGCTTCTTTCTTGGTATGTAAACAATGCCTAGATCGACTTGTGATCCTTTTAACATTTCTTTACCACAAGGCCTCCTAATCTGCTCAAGGGTACCATACAACAGGTCAGTTTGCTGCTGTCTTCTCCTTACAGGATGGCATGTCCTTTATCCTGCCTTTGTCCAGGGGTAGCTTTCCTTCCTGCTGTACCAGGCTGAATACTGAATTCCAGTGGGGGCCAAAAGCCACAAGACATGGACCATATGCTTCAGGAGAGTGGGAAGGCATGGTTTCTTCCCAGGCGGAAAGTAATAATGGTTCCTCAAGGCCTTCTGCTGTTCCCCAATGAATAGGGCTGGGCGTATAGTTTTGTCCTACGGGACCCGGCAGCCACCGTTATCTTCATTGGCTTCAAATACAGGGACTTTGATGAATAATCCCTTGTGGCTGCCCAGTCCTGCGGCCGTACATGGGAGGGACAGACTGGCAGCTGGACCACACAAGAGTTCATGTTGCTACCTCTTCCCTGGACTCTTTCTCATAAACCAGGGTGCTCTACACTGCTGTTCCCAGGCTTTTCTATTGTATTACCATACATCAGTGTCCAAGTGGAACAGGGATAGTTTCTAAATTTAGGGCTGTCCATCTGGCAACATTATAAATTTTAAGATTAATGGGAAGGTGACTGATAAAGCTACTTAATGAAGCCATTAATGGTGTGTTACAGGAGAACATTTTGTTCCTGTGTATGCTTTTAAGGAGAATACTATGTCTTCAAAGTAGGGAGGACTCCAGGTTTTTTGTTGTTTTTTTTTTCCAGCTTCCAGGCATTGTTTGTGACTCACCCAGTTCTTTCTCGGCTCAGTTTCCGGTCCACACATGTGGAAGGACCCGTCTCCAAATCTGTTTACTTACCATAAATGCTCCGTGTTCTGAGGGGAGAAGCAACTCTGAATTTCTGGTGTGCAGCGTCATGCCACCCCAGAACTGGGTGACAAGATAGGGAAAAGCTAAACAGAAAGCTGCCACTTGTCGCCTGTTCTGAGGTAAAATGTTTTGCGCTGAGTGCTGCTGAGCTCTCTTAAGTCAGCTGAGCACTGTGGGAAGAATGGGACTTTGGTTGGAAGATTCGCTATTACTCGGCGTGTTTGCCGAATAAATAAAGTCACTGCTTTTTCCTTTGAATTTCTGCACAAGTTTGCAAGTGGCGAGAGCTCAGCCACAGAGGGCTCTTCATCACTCTGTGCCTTTCCACTTGGAAAAGGTGAAACCCTGTCTATAAACTGCTAATGCAGTCACGTATTACAGAGCACGCTGCCTCCTTTTAACACCTAACTTGTTCCCTTTCTGTGCAGTCATCAGACCTGTCTGCTTTTAATAAAGGCTTGTGGGACTCTGGCAAACATGACTCCATCTGTCTGTTCCACTTCAAGGCTGTCAGTGTTCATTTTAGGCTGCGTTTCTTGCAGGCAATGTCTCTCTCTGTTAGCTGTCCTTACAAGGTTTCTTCAAATTAGATCCAGTCAGCAACACCAAAGCGAACAGAAGCATTTGCTGTCCAGTTACCTACATAAACAAGTTTGTTCCTTCTAATGAAAAACAATACAAATGAAAAGTGAGTATCATTGTTCACATAGCTCTACATCAAATACACTGTTATATCCTGATTCAGGAAAGCAGCTTTATCAAGGAAAGGACTTAAACATGTGTTTGCAGTTAATTAAAAGGCCGCCTTTGAGCAGAGGCGGGTTAAGCATGTGCTTACATGCTTTTGCTTGTGACTTATGAAGAAAGACTATAGCTGTAATTGGCATAAAGATAGGAAATGAAGAGCGTCTTGCTCTATGAAGAGATTTCTCCTTCTACCTGGTTACTGTGCCTGTGAAATCTGGGCTCTTTGGAAGTCAGTGGCAGAACTCCAGACAAGTTGAGGGGGTTGGTATATCATCCGCTATACTTCTTCTGAACCTTGCAAAGCAGATTAAAAATGCCACTTCTTTCCCTTATGAAATCTTTTCTCCCTAATAAAGAAACAATGGCTTTAAAAGTTTGCCTTCTTTATGACCAGTTTTGATCTTTCCTTTGTAGGATAGTTATTTTGCTTACTACCAGTCCATTCATTTGATCCAATGGCATTTGGCAGCCTGCAGCTGCTTCTCAACTTCTCGCACAATTAACTGCACAGTCAATCTATAACTGTTTTTAATGAACATGTTTGTTGGGTTTTTTTTCAGTGGATGTAAGAGCAATTCCAATACTTTGGTTACCACTTTGTCTGCTTCTGGTGCAACCAGTGTTTTCTTAAAATTCACAAGTAGGCAGGCAAAGTAGGCAGGCAAAATCAGAGCAACAATCTAATTAGAGCCAGTGCTCAAGTGGATCCTACTAGAAAAATCACCACTATATTAATCATTAAAGGAAAAAAAAGGTCAGAAAAAATGTGTTATTCACCTTTGCACACAGTGCAGCTCTCTGCTGGAAAGATAGTAACAATGATTCAACAGGGATGGGAAAATTATGTAAATATGGAATTTGTGGAATGAAAAAATGTCTTTGCAGCTGATTGGTAACATTTTTAATTAGTACTGAAATAAATTATCCTTCATATGGCATTTTTAATAAATCATATTGTTAAGCTCTGCCTTTTATTGTCTTTAAAAAGAACATGAGATCGCTAGCTCTAATCTGAGCCAATTCTCTTGAACCTGTGGAACGAGTATCAATGAATCAATGGGCATTTGCTGAGGACAGACACTGAGAGAGATATGTGCTTATCACTGTGGTGCCTGCTCCACCTACCTACAATAACAGGTCCTGTCAGAGAACATACCATATTTTCTGGCAACAAAGTTGGTTGTCTGGAGCCAGGGATTCCCACTGCCACTATGGGATGCTGGATTTCATTGGTGTAGGATTTCTAAAGGTCTCTTGCTAGAAGAAGGTCACTCAGGTCCTTCCAAGTTAAGTCCCTAGAAGTCCCTACAAGAACAGCCAATACTGTAGGGAAGTCATAAACATGCATGTTCTGGCATTTGAAAAGTCAGTTCAAAACTAGTTCAACAAGTGCAGCTTTGAATCGCGTGAGGCTGCAGATCACCTCTGTGCAATGCTGCCGAAGAAGAAATGCCCTATAGCGGCACGTTTTGCCCTGAGAAATGGGGCCACGCTGGTGCACCTCCCTGTCTCCTGGGAGCTCCGTGACATCGAGGGCACACTGTGCAAAGATCCGATTTCAGTCCCAGGAAATGAACTTGGCAATGTAAGGACTTAGTACAGGAACAGTATTGGCTCAGAAGAGGAAGATCCCCAGGCAAATATGAATGAAAGCCGTCACGCTGGCTGTGCGTGTACAGAGCTTACAGGGTGGTCGCTGGAGCAGCCACGGGCACAGGATACGGCACATCCTATCGTTTTGGCGCTGCAGGACAGGCCCGCCTGCAGCGTGGCAAACAGCCTGGTGGCACGGGACTAGTAGGGCATGCTCGGGCATGGGGGCCCCTGTGCAACACATGTTCACAAGCTCCCACTCTGACCCGGCACCGACAGGTCTGATCTGGAGGGCAGCCTCAGGCTCATCCTCAGCAGGCAACCCAGGTACACCCGGTGTTTCCAGCCAGGTCTTCTACCCACACATCTCTGCTGCTCTTGCTGCCACAACATGCACCAAGCAAGAACTGCATCCCTCTGTCTTGATGACACAAAGTCTTTTTTTTATGTAAAGTCCTTCAAGTGGCTAAGCTCTTGCATGCTCATCATTTTACCATTTATATATTAGATATTAATTGTATCAGCTGGAGATGGGTGAATTTTCCTTTGATACACAAATGGATATATCTGTGTAAAAACACAATTTATGTTGCTGCCTGAAATATTTTCGTTAGATGCCGTTTAGGTCTGTAGGTGCTGTTGGTAGCTATTCACCAGCCATTAGCCAAACTCATGACAAAGACTGCCCTTTCTAAGCTGCAGATATTTAGAAAGACGCCATTCTAGCAAATGATGTCATATGATCAATGCCGTCTACTAAAAGCAAGTTTGGAACCACCATAAACATTTTCTGCAGATAATCATTTTGCGACCTGTTTGAAAAGCATCTTTGCCCAGAGCAGAAGTGCCTTTTTTTCAGTCCTGATCATTTAGCATTGCCTCTCCCCGGAGCTGATGCTGTGATTCAGAACACGCTGCAATTGCGCCTCTGAGACCTGCTGGAGGTGCTGCTTTCTCCAGGCACCAAATGTGGCCTTCACATGGGGATGGAGACATGAAGGTCTGTGCTATGTCTCATCACCTCTTTTATTTTCAAGGATCAGTTGTACGTGATGTTTGTCGAATCATATCCCAAGACAGTAAGCATAAACATGTTAACTTTATGTTCTGTAACTAAATCCACTCATTTTTATAACTGCCTTCCGTGGAGGCCATTTTGTGGTCAACTTAAGCCAGTCCAACTAAAAGCTGGTGCCAAAAAGGGCAGTCACGTTTCCCCTTCAGAAATGACATTCCTGCCCCCAGCTGGGCCTCAGATCTAGCAATTAGGGTATATGATGCTGTGAGGGGGCATCAGCTCTGCCTGCCAGTGCAACCAAAACCAGATTCTTTTTCTTCAGCATTAGTTTTCAGCCAATTTGGCAAGTTAATCCTATTTACCTAGGGCTGCAGGATTGCTAGAGCTGACACATAGGACCATGTGATTAGGGCAGGGAAAAGTGTGTGACCGTATACTGGCAGCAGCCCATAGTTGCTGATGCTGATCGTGAAACCACAGTCTCAACTGGACAATAAGGGAGGGATTCATGCCTGGGAATTGGTAGCTGACACACAAACATCTTCAGATCACGAGTCTCCCTTTAGAGGCAGCAGAGATCTAATCAGCTTTGTCAGCGGAGCCTGCAATGTGATTTATCTCCTCCTACAGCACTATGCACTTGATTAGATGAATCCCAACCTCAGAGTGCCCATTTCTATAAAGAAAGCCTGGTGTGAATAGCTCAGAGATTAGGTCAACACCTAATGAGGCAACTCCTACCCCCGAGTGTTAGTTCTGCCCATTATAAGGCAAGGGTTTTTCTTAATCGTACATTAAAGCATGAGTTAAGCGAGTTCTTTAATGCCACAAACTGAATAGTGTCAGAAGGAAGAGTAGAATCCAGTGGCCTGTCCTGCTAATACTAATGCTTCTACCAATATACTAGAAATATGATGTTCAAAGCTGTGTCTCCAAGCTAAAATTCACAGGCATAGAGAAGGTGCTTTGATTTAATCAGTCCTGGGAAGCCAGCCGTTCCCTCAGAAGCAAACAGGAGGGGTGGCTGCTCTTGGAAAGCAGGTCATTTATGTAGGCGATTAAGCATGGAGGAGCCTCACTTCAGGCATGAGTTTTCAAAAAACTTTCATCTAAATCTCTTACAAGCTCATTCTATACAGTTCGTTATGAGTGGCTATTGAGATAGTGAAATAGCAACTGTGAACATTGCTTCTTGAAAGCTTTATTTGTGTTGACCTACTTTATATCTAGCCAGATGTTTCTGTCTTAATGTTTAGGAAAACAAAAGTTCACATCAGCATGGATGGATTAAATGATGTGCCACAGTAGCTGCAGAGCCCATTTCTACCACTGCGAAGATGACAAAGCAAATATTAAATACAGCAGTTACCGTGGCTGTCCCAGGAAAGACTTGTCCATCAAGTTTCCAAGTAATCTGTTTGTGAAATACGTGCTTCATCTCCCTTAGGGACTAACAATGTATATTATCTGGTTAGTTAACAGTGGGGATAAAGGTCTTTTTCCTGCCATATGTCAAGCTCTTGTGCAAAAACCTGCAGTTAAACTGTGTATAACCTTAGGATAGTGAAAATTGCCAACTAAAGTTCTAGGAATATGCTTACTCAGCTTTTTATTAGCCATGTATAATAGACATACTTTGTGCCTTGGCTAATTAGATAAACCAGAGCCTATCTCTTTCTTGGAAATTTCCTTATAGGAAGATATTGTCCTTGTAAAAAGGGGAATATGTAAATAAGCAAAATATGTGCTAATTTGATGAGCAGAATCACAGCACACCAGTGTTGTTAATGCACTGGTATGTGCATTTTATAGCACTGTAGTAATATAAAATCACTATAAGCACTATCAAAATACATATATATAGACACTAGCTGTTCAAAATCAATGAATTAGTAGATCTTCAGAACTGGTCTTCAGAGCTTCTATGCTTGTTAATAATGATAGCCAACACCTTTATGTCCAATCCTAAATGGGAAAAAAATGTTTCCCACATGACGTTTCAGATTCCTGGAGACTTCATTGCAGTCTGTAAGCACACAAAAAGGCAGCTGAGCGTGTCCATGTGTTCACGTTTCCCCGAGGAGTCATAACAGGCTGGGCTGACATAGTCCTCTGTGGGAGGCAACCATACAGTGGCTTGTCCTCCAGGACGCTCTGTGTGGGTGAACATGGAATCGGCCCCTCCTGAAATGTTTGATACAGTGGCATGCAGGCAAGGCGTAGGCTGGGAAGTGTTATGGGAAGGAGAGGAGGAGCTGCTTGATCTCTGTCATTATAATTCACCATGGTCAAACGCGATGGTTTCCTGGCATTGGCTCTGGCCTGACCCAGCATCTGGCAGTGCTACCAGGGCATGTAGCAGGACTGAGTCTTCTCTTTATTGAGGTGACTCATCCTAGCCCCACATACCAGTGTCCTCCTGACCTCCTTACTCTGTCCCTCACCTGCTGTAACTGTGTCACACAGCCTGTTTGTGCTGCTTGGGATGATAACGCCGATCCCTGCACGCAGACATCCCTCTCTGGCAGCCAAAACCCAACAGTCTGCATGTCACCTAATCCAGACACAGGTAAAAAAGTGCATGTTGATCCCTTATCGCATTCAGCCTCCTCAGGGCTGCCGAAAAGGCAGGGCCACGGCCAGCGAAGGGAGCTGGAAGCGGTGCTGAGTGCTGGGTCCCGGCCAGGCACGGGGACCTGACAGCCGCTTATGGAGCGTGGAGCCCTGTGCCATATCCTCTGACTGACGTGCCTCAGCCTAACCCTGAACTTGGCAGCAAGGTGACTCAGTTTCATGTTTCTATATTATCCGCTCCACACAGCGAGGGATCCCTGCCATGGATCCATCCCTCTGGGCCACCAGGGTGGCACGCATCCTCGGGGACCCCCTCGCCCGCAGCAGGCTGGCAGGAGCAGCAGCACTGCAGCCAGCTGCTCGTACTCACTCCTGTACGGCTGCTCATCTGGGAGAGACGGAGCCTTTCCAGGGGAATGGTCGCCTCCAGCTTCTCCTTTCAAGACTGCCTTTGAGTGTGCCTGAGTGCCATTGTCTGCAAAGTCTGCACACAGACTGCTGAAGCCACCAAGGTGGCAAAGCAGCTAATAATTGAACCTGCTTTTTTTGGTTTTACTGCTGGAGAAGTGCTTCTGTAGCAAAGCACTAAGGAGAATACAATGCTCCTTTTACATCAAAAGAGTATCCAGATACCCAAGGTAAATACTGGGCTGCATTTAGCATGCTGATTTCTGTGCTGCTATCTACTTCCCCTGGCAGTTCCAGTGAGATCAGTGCATTCTTCAACCCTCTTAACAATTCTCAGGGTTGTCACTCTTAAAGTGAAAAGGGGAAGGAGATGCATTTCCAAGGTCGTCTGAGTTTGGGACATTTCAAATGACCACAAGTGTAGCATAAAACATGCGCAGGCATCTATATTTGCATACAATCTTGGCAATTACAAATGTGGTCATCTTCCCTCTAACTGGGGGGCTGTTAGAGGCATCATCAGTTGAGTGTATGCACGTGCACGCACCCACAGAGGGCAGATGCAGTTCAGAAGGAAGGTTAGGAGCAAGGATCCCTGCTTCCCTAAGTCCTGGGAAGACACTGCTGGCTGTCTGGTGCTGGACACTAGCACAGTGGTCAAACAAACAATGTAATATTCAGGGCTTTAGTTGTTCCAGTAAAAAACCCCGTGTGACTGAACAATACAAAGGAAATGGAGCAGACAGACAAGATGGAGCAAAGACAGCAAGAGGGAAAAAAAAAGCAAATAATAGTAAGTGTTAGAATTAGGTAGTTCTACTAAATCCAAAGTTCTTGCTTCCTTCTGCCAGCCTCACTTGACTGTTGGACAGTGGGGGCAGTTTCTACAGCTTTCTCTTTAGCTAAAATGACGTATTATAAGATGTATTATTTGTAATAGGCATATGGGTATCTCTTTGTAAAAAACATTCTTCTTCAGGAAGTAATAAAACACTCGCTCAGTTTAAAGTCTGTCCTCAAGTGTTTTTGCTGGATGGGTGTTATAGTCATGTGGCTTTATTCCACTGGCTCATCCCCAGGGAGAGTAGAAATGAGGGATGGTAGGGAAAGAGATTTGGAAACAAATAAACACTCTAAATCAAAAAGGCAGGACTTTATATGCAACCCATGCCACAATAGCATCAATGGCTCCCACAGGGCCAGGATTCCTCCTGCATTTACAGTCGAAGAACAAAGCCTAATCATCTTGCCCTAACTTTGCATACTTCAGCCACTTTCCTCGGTTGTTTGCAGACCTCTCAGTTCATCAGTGGCTGACATACAGCAGACATCTCCCAGAGCAGCTGAGCACCCACAGTATCATCCTTCTGATGTCACCCAGGTCTGCAACTTAAAAGACTCATCAGTGGGGGAGTGGGGGAAATGCATTTATCTGGAGCTTTTGGTAGGATAGTTCTTAGGAGGATATATTTTGCCAAAAAGTACAGGTTTCTTTGGGAATCCCCTGTCCTTCAGAGATGCTCTAAGGGAGATGAAAGAAAATGTTACAGATAATCTCAAGAACAAGTTCTCAATTTATTGCTTAAAGGTTGATCATTAGGAGCTGTTGATATGACTTTAAACACTGACTCAGAGATTCTCACATCAAAGACTCCTGCCTAAATTGCGTACTGTCTTTTTGAAATCTAGCCAGCAGTGATGGAAAGGTTTCAGGTCACGGGGAAGCCATCTCATTCCTCAGTATCTTAGCCCTGCAGCCTGGCTATCCCCTGGCCGCCAGTGTCTTCTGGCAAGAGCAGCCACAATCACTCAGGTCCAGATATTGGGAATATTTCAGAAGTAGATAAATAAAAAATGAATGAGGATCAATATGAGAGAAAATCCAGAAGTAATACGCTGCACAGAGATGACCCTAAAACAACAGCTGAAGGTATCAATGGACTTTTTATTATGATATTTGGCCTGAATTTTGCAAAAAAGTTTCCCCGTAACTCACGGAGGAAGAAGGGATTGTGAAATGGGTCCTAAATGAGAATTCTCATTTATAACATGTACCTTGCAAAGGCAATTACATGGAAATCCTTTGCTTCCAACAATGCTGAATTAGGGTTAATGTTTCTACCATCCCAGACAAATGACAATGAAACACCAAGTAGCTGTAAATAAACTACTGTTGTTTAAACAGCCACTCTCACTCCTGTGTTAAAGGACTTTTAGCTCAGACAAAACTAAAAAAAGGGGAAAAGACATCAAATATTATCATCTGATACCTCCTCAGTGATCTATATAAAGTTACCTAAAATTAATCTTCCTCTTTTTTGAAGAAGTAACCACTTCCTAAAACAAATAAGCAAGAGTGACACTAGTCTGCGCAACCTTGATGAGAAAGCAGCGCACCCAGTGCGTATAGAGACAGGCTCACCCTGTTAATTCAGAGTGAACTTCCTCTCCCATGAAGGGAGGAAGTCAGGCTATTGGGCTGTCAATCAGAAGGCTGGTATTAATTTAAGTAATACAATTAGAAGGGTAGATGTTGCCCACAGAGAGATTTCCAGTTTACCCAGTGGCCTGCATTGGTGTGTTGTGAAGGACCCAATAGCTGTGCAAAGACAATATATCAGCGTGGGTTTGTTTCTACTGGCTACAGGCTTAAAACAAACAAAAAACCTCACGGACAGGTAATGTAAGTCCCAAATATGAATTTCCCTAGAATAACTCCCAGGTTGAGAAATGTCTAGTGTTCTTTTCATGCATTTATTGTTATTTATTGTTTACCAAGGGATCTCACTGGTAACCAGGGGTCTTAAATGTGTTGCATGCAGTTAGGGACATGCTGAGACTGGGTACATGTCCTGCTTCTCAGCGCTGCTGAGGCTGAAACAGGACAGGATGATTTACAGCATGATAAGGAGTTCTTGCATTAAAGTGAGCAGCGACTATTCTTCCAGGCCAAGTCACCAGGGAGAATGAGGCTGTAAATGGGGGAAGAGGCTAATTGTTTTTGTGTTTGGTTACTGAAAAGAAGAGTAGAAGACAATTCTGTGTTTGCATATGCTGAAAGCTGTCCTTACCATTGCAAAGATTTGATTTTACTCAGTGCTTTTCTTGTTGATGCTTCTGATTTTCTGTAAGAGAACAATTGGTGACTTTACTGTAGGTTCACTAAAAAATATTCATTCACAGCCTGGTACTGTTAGATGGTGGATTAGGACTAAAGCTGACAGCATCTTTGGTAGTACATGTTTGCATGATAACAACAATAATAAATCCATGCAAAACATACAGGTTTTCTCCAACTTTTTACCAATGCCTATTAGTTACATACGGTATATCTTTACATGTCCACTCATAACTCCAAAGTTATGAAGAGTTAAATAGCATTACTCAACATATACAGATCTGAAAGTACTTCACCACAACATAGTAATTTCTTCAATTCCACTGTATAAAGGTCATTTTTTTTATTTTGAGAAAGTTGGCTGTTTGCCTGAGCTGACGATGTGGAGAAACAGCTTGGTAAGGGGTGCAGGGGCAGGACCTGGAGCAAGACTTTAGAAACAACTCCCATTCTTTGCAGAGAGTTTTGCGTGCAGATATGAGACAATGCACATATGGCAGGCCACTTGCAAACACTGCAAATCAGTGCAATAACGCTGAGCTTAGAATTGACCTCTGTAGCAAGCGCTATTTCACTTCCAGAAAGTGGCTTTGAAGATGTAGTCTAAACTGTAAAAAAATAGGATTAAAAAAGCAAGTGACCATAAGAACATCTGGTCAATTTGAGCCAGGCTCTAGGGTTTTATGTAAGAAGTTACTGCTGAGCCAGATTTGAAAACAAAACTGATGGTTACTGCCTGGCACAAACCCAAGGCTGAGTCCCCTGGCTGGGCTTTGCCATTCGGTTGAGCTCATTCCCTGGAGCACAAGCAGAAGACCACGCTTCCAAGGCCGTGATTAACTCACTGCTTCTTGCCAACACTTAACTGTCTGGTTTGCACCCACAGCCATGCCAGCAGCAAGTGCAAATTAGCAGCAGTTACAAGATGAGTCTGCCATGGATTCTTTTAGCCAGAACGTGAAATGGCAAAATGAACACGGAAGGAGGTTAAAAACATGCACAAGTGAAGGCTGTGGTTGTTCATACACAAGTTCCATTCTAAGCCTCTGAAATAGGGTTTCCAGGGCTCTGCCTAGAGAAATTCCCTGAACTTAGGCAATGCAGGGTCTAGATTTCAGTCC
The DNA here is from genome assembly GCA_008711295.1 of Anarhynchus alexandrinus. NCBI lineage: Eukaryota > Metazoa > Chordata > Aves > Charadriiformes > Charadriidae > Anarhynchus > Anarhynchus alexandrinus. Next base: position 1,967,001 of record VUYV01000112.1, read on the forward strand.
CTTACTAAAGATCAGTAAGTAGAAAATGAAGTTTCATGCCCTTTTCCCTTTTGGGAACACATTGAGCTCCACCGAATGTGGCTTTACACAGAGGTGAGCTCCTTCTTTAGCCTCCAGTTTCATCTTGAGACCTCAAGCACTGAGAAAGGAATTTGGCTTTGAAAAAGAGTGGGAAATTTAGAGCCGGGAATTTTACTCATTGCATCTTACACAGAGATTTAGTGACGCATTCTTGGTTGCTGACCTGTGTTCATCACATTGCTGAGGCTGACTAAACTAAGATTGGTGAAAAATCATCTTACGCCTGCTGAGAGTGAGGCCCCAGCCTGCCTTAAAGGCAGATGGATCCCTTTGAGTGCATCACACAGCAGCAGTTCTCTGATCCCACTTGCCCCTCTAGAAACAAACTGGCACAATGGTGAGATTTTCCCAGCTTCCAGTTCGCCTGGGGAGAAATATTTAAAATGTGCCCTAAAGGTAATTCTGTAATAATTCTCATAAAAATATGTTATTTTTCCGATCAACTGAATACTTCCTTGATGATATCATTTTCTTTAATGCTAAGGCTTCCTCCTGCTTTTAGTTGCAACCACAAAGTACTTATAATCCAGTACAAGCTAATTACGTGGATCATTGCCATAGGAGGTATTTGCTTTACCTCCCAGGAAATCATTATCTGTCATGATCTGCCATTTGCCCTGATGGCTTTGTTTATGTTATCATCCAGGTCTCGGAAAGTCCATATTATCTTTCCCTAGTGGCATCTACAGATTGATTAGTAGTAGTCAGAAAAGACTTCACATGGCAATTAGCACTCAAGTTGGGCAGTGACTTTAACACTTGCATTTGTCAGGAAGGATTTTTCTAAACTTCCTGGGTGACCTAAATAGCCATCTAGCTCTGGGGTCACTGGGTGGTCTAGGAAGAGCTGAGAGGTCAGGTGGATAATATTGCTTCTATTTGCAATGGGATGATAAACCGCATTATGAGTAGAAAAAAATGCATTCACTGTTCCCTAATACTACATACAACAGCAGAGAGGTCTGTGCAATGCCCAAGCTTGCCAGAGGGCTATTGATGCAATTCTTTTTAAGGAAAGTCCAATTTGGTAGAAGGCAAGATCAAGAGCTCTACCTAAAGTGGCTTGTCTTCACTTCTGGTGAGGAAGATTGGTCGTTTGTTCCTGCTGTGCCTTTGGCAATGCTCTTCCTCCCCAAACAGCAAACAAGTGTAAGTATTTACAAATGTCTAGTATGTCTAATGCTAATGAAGTTGAAGTCCAGCCAAGGGTTCACTGAATTTGAAGGAAAGCTTGTCATTGGCCTTACTGAGCTTCTGTTGTGTCCTTGGGACTTTGACTGACACAAACGTGCAAAAATTTGTATTATGTATATGCTTGCTTCCGCTGACCTTGCAAGAACAGGCCCTGCTAAAAGAGCTGATTAAACAGTAAAAAAGTATTTAGCAGCTATATTTGCAAATAAAAAAAGTTTTTCAGACTCATATGAATAATAAAAAAAAAAAAATTATACTAGCTCTAGCCAAATATTCAAGCACCTGCTAAGTACCTGCCATATTTCTCATAAACCTGCATGTTGCATTAATTTTACCACAAAAAACTATATATGAAAGTTGATAGTGGAAGCTGTATTACTGGTGGTTATTACTCCCTGCATGTCATGTCCAAGTCAGAGTTTCATTTGCCAAGGAAGTAGGCATAATGCATTGAGACCAATAATACATTCACAGCAGAGAACAATGCAGTAATAACTGGGCCCATAAATTACCTCTGCTTGAACCAGGTAGCTCAGAAACAAGCATCATCCGTCAGTCACTAATTAAAACAGGCAAAAATGAAAGTTAATTCACCAAAAGTTTTCATAAATGTGTTATGTTTTCTTACCCAGAAAGAGCCTACATTGAAAAATAAGACTATCTGGAGCTACCTAATTCTAGGTGTTTCTGTAGCCTTTCTTTTCCCTTTATATCGTAAAACTCTGGCATGAGCCCATTTTGTAGAATACAAAGGATTTTTTTTTTCAACAAAGCTTCATCCTTTCATGGCAGCTGAGCCTCAGAAGTGCACTTTGCCTTCAAAATAATATGTCAGATAAAGGCACTGTTGCCTGTAGTATAGTAACTTCTCAGCATTGCTGATCTGGCTAAAAGCAAGATTAGATGGAAAAGCAGTATAACAGTATGTGGCGTTACGCTATCAGTCTGTGGAGCTTTTTAAAGTTGTAAAGATTAATATTTAACTTTCAGCTAACTTTTAAAGTAAATATATAAATAAAACTCACTTCTAATACCCGATATGGATTATACCGTGTGTAGCCTTAATTAGGCGAAAGTCTTCCGTGGTGCTGAAATGGCCATTAAGCAGGCTCCCAGGGCAGGATTCGGCTTCTCCGCCCAATACACCAGCTTTAGAGCTACTAGGATTCCTCTGGCTTCACACAAATTACCCAAGGGAAGACTAAGATAAAGACACGGCCCAAGGGCTGTCACTGTACCATTACTGGGTCCAACTGTATTTTGGACTATGAATGCTAGAAGCTTTGCTTACCGGGAAATGGACTTCATCTTTATCAGCACAGCCAGAGGTCCACACAGGCGCTAGGATGACAAACAGCATAAGTGAGGAGCAATCTCTCTTTTTTGGATGAAGACAAGAGCAATGGCAGAAAGCTTCTGCTCTGCACTGTTTCTCATACCTGCGGGAAACTGCAGGAGATGGAGTCTTGCAGCGAGTGCCTGTGAACCAGCTTGTGCCATCATTAGAAGCAGATCACTTCCTCCTGCGTTACTCACCGACAGTAAAGGTAAAAATGTGAAATTCCTTATGACAAAGGATTTTATAACAGTTCCAGAGGGATTTACCTTTCCACCTGTTCAATGATATAGTACAGATTAAATGACTTATTGATACTTATGTTAGGAAGAAGCTTGATGGTCCTCTATATTTAAGCCTGATTTCCTCTAAGTATTTTATCTGCCCAGCTAGCCAGCACTTGCACACCGCTTAAGTCCTGTAGTCACATGGAATGGTCTCGTCAGCTGGCTGCAGCGGGGACAGTTGACCAGGCTAATCATTAAATAAATTACTTTGGTAACTCACCACTATTTTCCCAGTAAATCCCATTCCCTTGTACATGCACAGCTGCCCAAAGTAGGAGACCAAAGTGGTTGCGCCGCTGCCACCAAGCATCTGCCCAAAGTGCAGAAGACCTGTACAGGATCCCAGTACTGTCTCTGAGCACCCCCCTGTGACGAGCCTGGTACAGATGGGAAACTAGGGCTTGGGAGAGGGTATTGGTCAAGGTCACACACTAATACTGAAAATCAGGGATCTGGTCCACATTTTTCAAAGATGATGCAACTTCCCCTCCAGTCTATCCTTGAGCTAAATTCTGTTCTATGCATATAAAACTTGTGTAACTTCAGAGGTGACTTCTATATGTCATGTGTGCCCACAACTATGCATATTATTAAAATTCCTGATATGTATATTAAATATTAATGAATTTATCTCACAACATTCAACAGTGTACACTATTATTATCTTCTAAGGCTGAAGCTCTACCGTATACATATGGACAAACTTACCTTCAATTTTAAGAGATAAGTATACCCATCAGCATCATGGCAATGTTTTGCAAGCAGTCACTATTCCCATAAATTTTCTATTTATTTTCCTGAATATATTTGGAAACTACATCCTGAATGCAATTCCAACACTACACACCTGCTCTGGGAAAAACAATTATGCCTTTGTAAGAAAATGTGAATTTCAGGACTCCAAAGCAAAATTCCTGAGAGAACGAAGACCATCTCAAGGATGCCTTCCCCTATGTTTGACACATGAGGAAGCTCTTATTTCAAAAACTTCAAGAAACACTGCATTTATCATATTAGAGTGATAATAATTCAAGAAGACATTGTGAGTAATGCTGCTTAAATACCTCAATGCTACAGCTGTAACTTAAGCTGCTCTCATTTATTACTGCCATTGTGATTGATACAGTTTGCACTCTCTGTAGCATTTCTTATTCATAATAGTGTAACTGTTAGCTAAACTTTGATTCAACTATTTTTATAAAACATGCATAAAAGATGCAAAGTGGCAAATCAGAGATAATTACAATTAATTGCACCAGCAAGTACTAAAACATCTGTAGCCTAAGAAAATCAGCATCTTGCAGCAACACACTTACGATTTTCTGAAACAAAACAGGTAAAAATATATTTAAATCAGATCTTAAATTTTGCATGAACGTTATCAATAGACGCAAGGAAATTTGCAACAATTACAGGGCAACAGTGCCATCTTGAGGTCACTAGAGAATTAAAGGAAGAGGAAAGCTGCAGATACTGCTCTGAAGGTATTTTACTTCTAAATGCAGAAATGATTTGGTCCATCTGTATGTTCCAAGAAAAAAAAAAAGACTCTCAAGCCATTTTCTTAGTTTGGTCTTGTTAAAAATAAAATATTTACAAACACCAGCCGTTTCACAATATAATCTTTCCTGAATCATTAATTACTAATTTATTTTCTTGGTTGCTTGGTTTCCTCCTTTCACTAATTGGTACCTGCATTTTTTACGGGTGACAAGGCATACAACAAAATTCTTACATCCTATATATTTTTGCAGATTAGACTAACACTACTGCCTATTCTACCCTTTGCTAGTTTATGGGCTATACAATAAAGATCCACATGAAAGCCAGTAGAACTGCATTGCACATCTTCTGGATGAGGCACAGAACAGAAAAATCTGAATGTACAGACATGGTGGGAAAGCAGGGATTCACCCTCCAAATACGTGTGAGAATCTTCCAACAATATGAAAGAATGCAGCAGGAAAGCTGCGCTGATCCGTATGGCACAGCTACGTCGGCTCTGCGGACCTGCCGGACACTTCCGACCACACCTGGTGCTGAGTAATGACCACCAGAATAGTGGTAGTTTTTGACTAGCAAACCGAATGGTCGAATTCTAATTCTTTTAAGTGAAGGTTGTGGTGAAAACAGTAACCACTACGCAAGCAAATACAAGCTCTGCTGGGTGGTTAAGAACCTGCTAGAGCAGAAGTATTGTTTGGTGACGCAACTACTTGTCTATCAGCAAATACAACGAATTAAATTGATGTTTCAAGTAAGATTCTCTTTTTTAAAGTAAAAACCATGTAGAATACCTCCTTTGATAACATTCATGGCCCAATAAGGAAACAAATGTTTTGAAAATTAGCTGTTTGCTAAGAATGTATGTTTTACGGCATTTCAACCCAGACATAGAAAATCTTTATATATGTCAGACATTACAGTTCCAAAGGATTTTTTTTAAATTAAAGAGTCTGAGTTAGTCATGAAACTTGCACCACGAGCAACTCCTACTCTGGCAGAGCATTGTGAAGAGAAAGATGGAGATACCTCATAAGCTTCAAGAAATATAAAGATTTACTCTTCAAAGTACAATTGCCCCATCCCAAACACAGGTGGGTAATACCCTGGACGGTGTCCCATCCAGGACAGCAGCCTCAGGGAATCTGTTTATGGCACAGTTTCAAAGCAAACCAAAGAAGGTGTTATTTCAAATGCTCTGCCCTGAAGCAGGCCTTTCAGGAGCTGATGGACAAGCCATTCAGCTGCCCAGGCAGAAAGGAGGATAAATTCATCAACTATGCTAAGCAGACCCACTCATTAGTCAAAGACATTAAGTTAAAAGTAGCCTGGTTTGATAGGTCACCTACTTAGTAGGAAGAAATAGCATAAAATCTTTTTTTGCTCTTTTGATAGTTAAAAATATTTACAAACGCAGATAAAAAGCCAGTTTTTCCACATATAAAAAATATCAATACTTCTTATTTCAAGTACTGTACATTACATACAGCATCATTTTAACCTACAGATTGTGAATCTCTGTACATTTTTCATCTGAAAAGTTTTTCACACCAGATTTAAAATAATCTGTTTTACAATGTTCACTCTTTATATTTTCAGAAGAGTAATGCATGGTAAACAGAAGGACCCATCTATTATTTCTTTAATGATACAGTTCATTCAGTTTGTTTGATTTGGTATCAAAACTACCTGTTTTCTTAATATAATCTCTTATGCCTTTATCATGAACTACCTATCATAGACTAAGAATTTGTATAACAACTGTTAAAATAAATTTTTCAGTAGGTTCCAGCTTAAAAGAGGAAGGCACACATATCTTCCTATACATTTAATCAGCTTCTAAAAGTTAAATACTTTACATCTGTTACAGTTTCAGCGCATGCCCAAGATTTGTCTGCTCTTTAGTTGATAGTTTTTTTCCAGTTCAGACAGTGCTTGAGCCCGTAGATTTGCAGCATATAGACGTTTTTTGAGATCAGAGCATTTCCCTTTAGAAAGGGGATAGTTTTCCAAATTAACAGGAGGCACAGCATTCTCTTCACTTCCATCAAAGTGTACTTTCTTCTTGGTCGAAGAAAAGGGGAGGAGGAGTGCATTATCTTAAGAAATCAAAAGATAAATAATGAATTAGTACATCTTTCAGCATTTATTGCTTAGGTCTTTTAACCCCGTTACCCATTTTTCTATCTATCTATGGCTTTAAGTAATTAATTAAATGCATTTCAGTTCATAGCAATTTTTTTTTTTCCATTTTATGAGGAAAAATTGAAAACAAGGCTTTTAAATTATTGTAGTAAAAGGATATATGCCATTGTAGTTTCTAGGGTGCACCTCCCAACACCTGAGGAAATATTAGTTGCCATAAGGGAAAGACATGGAGTTTCTTCTAAAGGACAGAAATTAAACAGTAGCATAACCCAGTTACACAGGGAAATGAAGAATCAGGCTTTTAGCTACCGAAAACCCTTGTCTTTCCTTCGTAGCAGGAGCAGACCCAGCCTGCCCAGTGGTCTTTTGACATCACCCACATTGTTCCAACTCTATCCTTGTATTAAGTCAATGGGGTACAACCTAGGCTCTGACCTGATAAATAATGTGTTTAAACATGCTAAAAATTAAAAAGGTACTTTCACTGCAGCCTCCAAAACATGAATTTTCATAGTATAGCTATGCTTTAGCTCTATAGACCGTCCACAATCAAAAGGCAGTTAGTTTGTTTTGTTTCTAATGACACAGGATACAAAAACTACCATCAAAAGCTATTAAAACAGCTGAGCTGCCTCTCATAAGAGCCAACTTCACAAGGCTCAACTTAGGGTGTGCTTTTTTATACTTTTTTTTAATCAAAGGTCTAACTGTACTAATATTAGTGCTGCTGAAGCCTTTTTTTCCAATTCATTAGGCTAGAGCAAGGAAGCCATAAGCACAGAGGGAGAAGGACCAAAGTGCAGATGCCAGTGAACATTAATTATTTTGTAGTTTCATATCATTAAGCTATATCTGTTTTCAGAGTAAATCCTTCCCAGAGTCAGAAAAATCCCTGCAAAAATAGGATTGTGTCTTGGACACTGTCTTAGAAATCAGGATTTTTGGTATTCCATTTTACTGTGAAGTAAACCACACAACTGACTTTGAGGAGGAATTAGGGATCAGAGAGATGTGTGAGATGCAATCCAGTTGTGAAAAATACAGTATTATTTGAGCAACTAAAGATAACATAAGCAAGTGATCTTGGTAATGTATTGAAGAATTACTGATTTCCCACTAAATAGGGAAAATTTTAGAAATAACAGTACAAGAGTACCATGGAATGGTAGCAAATGTGACAAATGTTTAATCAAGTGGTCTACAGATATTGCAAGATTTGTTCAGTCTTGTAATAACTTTATTCACTTTTCTGCATTGTCTGGCTTGAGGCATTAGCTACTCAAAGTGGTTTTGCGAATCTTCAAAAATTAATACGCCTGTTAAGGTCAAAATATCATGTAAAGGGGCAAGAGATGCAGAACAGAACAGAGGCGAATGCTGAAGCTCATTTACCTTCAGTCATCTAGTGTTAGAAGCGACATCAGAAAGCCCAAGGCAAGTTTATTCTTAATTTTTTGTTCTTTAATGTATCAAATCAAACAGGTGGAATTCTCAAAATTGACAGGAATGTTAGAAATAGCTTAAGTACCACTAACTCTGGTGTGCTCTTTCCTGCTGTGATAGGCACCTTCTTGAAAAAAAAGGCAACTTCAGTTTTATTTGTATTAGAGGCAGGGACATGCTTATCTTGCTTTATCTGACCAAAACTAAATGAAAAGATTGTTGCTGCATGTTAAATGATGTTCACATTTCTTTGTTCTAGAGTACTACTTAGGACCCAGCCATTTAATATCCTACCAATATTTCAAAATGCACTTTTAATAGTAAAAACATTCAAGTATCTAAAGATTAGTGCAATGAACAGATGATACTACCTCTTATGATAGTGATGAATGAACAACCAGGGCCAAAGCAAGTGTGAGATGCTTATGGGGTAATAACTACTATAAAAGAGATTGGACTACAGGTAGTCAGGAAGCATTGTAGCACATTTTCAAAGCTTTGGGTTTTTTTTTTCCCCAGTGAGTTAAACTGGAGCAGTTTGTATTCTTCAGAGCTTACACGATGCACCAATCACAGCTGGGTAACTTGCAACAAATATTTCCCACCTTGAAGTTTTTGGAAGTTAAACTAAAGCTGAAATGATTAGAGACTTGCAATTTTATTAAAATGAACTAAATCAAAGGTCTATAAAAAGACATCCATAAATAAAATCAGTGCAGCTCTGAGAAAAGTTTGGGTTACAAGTCAGCACTTCCATTAGCTTACCACAAGAATCCAATTTTCAAAACAGCATAAGACTGCAGTGCTGACAGTGACAAGTCACACTTATGGTTGAGCATCATTCCTCAAGTCTTCTCACAAAGTAGAAAATCAAAAGTCTCTTCTCAACCACGAAGAGAAAATTGGGGTTTGCATCGCTACAATGTGACTAGGTACAGCATGTTGAGCAACAGGGGCATTCTTCTGGTCATACCAGCCTACATTTACCAGCGTAAGTGGCTTCTTGTATATTTTCATACCTGGATCATCTGCACAAGCTAATGTCCTCTGCTGTTTGTAGATATTGTAGTTCCTCATCAGGTTTTCAGCTCTGTTTTGAAAAGAGAGGTTTAAGCTTTTTGTTGGAAGGTTGTAGAGTTTCTAATCTAGGCAATTATAGGTTAGTAGGATACCTAGCAAGTTTGTCCTCTGCCAGTCTCTCTCGAATACAGAGTTCCCGTTCTCTCTCTGGAAGTAGAAATATAGTAGTATGCAGTGTTAAAATGTAAGTGTTAAAGTTAGAGTGATCGTGCATGATGGATTTTCTTGCAAAAAAAAAAAACACAAAAAGACAGCAGTAATAGCCTGTCAGATGCACCCATATTTCTGCGTCTATGGCTCTAAACAAAGATAACTGCTGGGTAGATACACCTTTATCAATGCTCTGATAAAGCACTGGACAAGTACTTTGAAATGTGAAATGCCAGGCATGCTCTTCCCTGTGTCCCTCCCCCCCACCCCAACTCTGCCACATCTGCAACAATGAAGCTATAGTTTTCTATTCTGCACGTTAACTCCTGGCACACATGATACCAGATATAAATATTTAGATACCAGATACTATAATTCAGCTATGACTAAACATCCTATTTACAGCAGCAGCAGCTGTTATTCAGGCTCAGTAAACAATATATATGGTTAAAATCTGTATTACAGAGCCTACTGCATACACAAAGAGGTATTTTATGTGGGCAGGAAATCCTGACACCTGAAGACCAGCCATCTATACAGTTTCACAGGTAAGCTACCTGTAGGGTGCAGCTTTTATAAAAGCAGTTGACAGTTTACTCAAGTATATTTTGCTCCAACATCAGGTTCACCTTAGGTTACGCATTAGCATAGCCAATGTTAACCTACACAGAGTAGGTAAAAAGCAACCTACACTGCACAGTGCAGAACAATATATTTAGACCCTATTTTTCTGTATACCTTCCTAATTGCCACTCACATTTAATAATCTTCCCAAACCAGACTTCTATATCCAAACTGCCAATTATATCTTAGAAACTTAAAACAAGAACTAGTATAGATGAGTAAGTCCAAGCATTCTTGTTTTAGTCTTTAGATATAATTCTAGCAGTGAATGCAGGCGTACAATATCCTAGTGCATTAAAATGAGGGTTTTTAAAACTGTCTACCTTTCCTTCCTCCACACTTATTCTTTTGAATCAGAATCCCATTGCCACCCCCTTCCCAAAGTGGAATATCATACGCTCCAAACGTCGCTCTCTCTCTTTAATGGCTTGTTCTCGCTCCTGTAATTGTTGTTCCTTCCGTTTCAGCTCATTCACTGCAGCATCTGAATGCTGCAGCCTTTCTGCCTCCCATGATCTCCAGCCTCTTTTGTCAGAATTTTGTCTTTGTTCTTCTGTCACTAAGTCTGCTATCAAGGGGTGCTGCAGAATATCTTCAACAGAAGGTCGGCAATAATCCTAAAGGAAAGACATTATCAACAGATTCCATCATCTTTCACCAAGAAATATTAAGGCCAGGGATTCCCCAAGCAAGGCCCACCATAGGTGGAAACCAGCTGAGGTGCTATACTGTGAAGGAGAAGTTGGAGGAAAAAAAAAGGAGTTGGGAAGGGGTAGCTCCTCAGACCAGAACAGTAGCACAACCAGATGACAAAAGCTAAGGGAGGAGGCTGCTACCAGCCTTCAGCTCCAGAAGCTGCAAGTGTGGCTCTCCCACCTCAGGCACTCAACTCCTTTCAGAGCCAGAATAGGGTGGTAAGCCTACAGAGACAACTGTCAGTAGGTTCTGGAGCTAACACTCTGCATCTCTACCTGTCACTTGATCCCTGAAAGACCCGTACCTGTTGGAGACTTGGGTTTTTGATACAGCTTTGTTGTGCCATACAGTATTCTTCTCACCACCCCCACACCAGCCATGGGGGGCAAGCTATACATTAGCCATACAAAGCCAAATCCAAAACGAAGACAAAACAACCCCTTCCAACTTCCAAACACACTGGAACCATTTTAACCCTGAAGCTATAAGACCTTGTTAAGCATGCTGTTAGGAAATTCTGTATAAGCCAATACTGAGACAGTGTTTTTTATCTTGTGAACCTGGCATAACACTTGAGCTGCTGCCTTTGGGTAATGGACTCAAAGCACAATTCCTCCCTCCTTCCCCTACAAGTGATATTGCCAGTAACAAGGTGATAGCAACCATGACTTCAGATCAGTTTGTTTTGTAATTGAGAAGAAAAACTAGTATTTCAGTACTAGTTCAAATTATAGGTGGAAAAATTAGTAATTGATTCTTACCTTTACATTCAGCATCTCTTTGAGAAGTTCATTCAACTGATCTGAGTAACGATATGGTATTCTTCTGAACTTCCCTTCCCTTATCTTTTCTGCCAGCTCCTTTTGGTTGTAAGCTCTAAATGGAGGCCTGAAGAAGAACATTTTTCTTTGATTCTTTCACTAGTTTTGCAGGACTTATTTCCATTTAAAAAGTATCAGACTAAAAAAAGCTGCAATCAAAGATTTGTTTTGACTACCTAATGTCAAGACGAATACAGAAATAAAAATCTAGTCCTAACTAGTCTCTGAAACCTTTAAACTTTCATCTATACAAAATGTGATCATACATGCCTTAACAGCTATGTTTCCACATTCATACCACACTACTTTACTTACGAGAGAGCACATAATTCATACAGGAGACATCCTAGCGACCAGATGTCAGATTTTTCATTGTATGACATGTGGTTCATTTGTTCCTAAAGAAAGAGAACAATCTTAGGTTCATTAACTAAGACATCGTTCTGCTATTGCAGGATCATCAGTTACTGTTCAAACCCGAATTAAACCACTACTTAATGGTGTTACTTTTAAGATTCCATCTCAATTAATCTACACAGCTACTCTTAACTAGCAGGATTTTAAGAAGTTATGGCAGTACTACACTGTAGAAGACTGAAGTGTTGCACCAATCTTCAGTTGATTCAACTCCATATCTCAGTCAACGTTAATCTTTCCCACACAAAGTGTACCATATCAGGGAAATAACTCATTCTTGCTCATTACCACTACAAATTCAAATCCTACCATCAAGAAGTAATTTAATAAGCTCTCTACCTTAACACTATGAAACATAAAAGCACTCTAGCTTCCCCGTTCCTTTCCAGGAACAATATACTCCAACATATCTCTAATATTCCAAGAACATATCAAAACTTATATAGTGAAGAACAACTGAAATTAGAAGGTAGTGATGGTGTGGGGAAGAACGGAGATGAAGATAACTGCAAAATAACCTTATCTCCAGAACATACACACTCTATGAAAAGAGTCACCTGCATTTAAGACTAGTAACTCTTCACTAAAACCTCCCAAACATTCATGGACTCTGAAACCAACACTGCAGAAAATAGATCTTGGAGAGAGAAAAGGGAAGATAAGGCACAGAAGGGAGGTCTTACTGGTGACATATAATATGGAGTTCCAACAAATGTTTTGGCAAAGCTGGTGTCATGGTGCAATATTCTAGCCAGTCCAAAATCTCCAAGTTTCACATTCTGCTTGCCATCTAGGAAGACATTTGCTGGTTTTAGGTCACGATGCACAGTGACTCCACCATCACTCCGTCTGTGACATTCCTTCAAGGCCAGTGTCAATTGAGTCAATACTCGGAGAACAAAGCTTTCTTCCAAGTAATGCCTGAAAGATGAACACATTGTTTAATAAAAGCATACATAAGTTTAAGTAGTTGCTGCCAGTCTTAGTTCCGTAACTTTTTAAATATTATTATTATAAAACATCACTGAATCAACACCAGCACCTTTATAGAAAACTAACAGCAACAGGCATCTACACATGCTATTTTAAAAATGGAAATTTAAAAAAATCACTCCAAATACATTAGAGGACATCAAGATTTCTGTTGCAATATCGCTGCAGTATTTCCTTCCTCCCCCAAAGAGTCTAACAAATATGCAGCATTTCCATTATTTACAACACAAACATCAGTTTGATGCTTTTGTGATGAGATCTGTCCCATTGATCACTTATCATAACAGTATCTTGTCAAATGTTTATAATCATAGAATGGTTTAGGTTGAAAGGGACCTTAAATAATGAGCAACATACAACAACAAGAGAGCCAAGACAGGACTGTTTTTTAATATAACCTTCCTTAAATGAAAACACTGATGTTTGGGGGCAGCTGCAGTACCATTTTAGACTATTCTCAAAGTAACACACATGGTATCAGGTACTTGTTTATCCTAAGAAGGTGAAAACTGATATTATACTTAAGACATAGGCTGCTAAGTCTAAGATTAGACCAAGGTGAAGTCTTATCAACTTGGTGTCTCCACAAGCTTTATATGCAGGCACATAAAGTAGCTTTTAACATCATGTTCAAAATATTTTTTTCCTTTCATGTATTTTGGTGTTCTAACAAAAAATATGGTACAAGTGGTTTTACTGATGGGCAAGCCAGAAGAACCCACAGATGAAGCTACCTATCTGCAAGAACTATGACTTGCTGGTTTATGTTTTCAACCCCATACATAGCATTGCATCCAGAAACCCTTCCAACTGCTTCTGCCTCATAAGACAGCTCAGTTTTTTTCACTGTTTCAACATAAACATCCAATCAGTTGGTGCATTCATTAGCACAATTCCCACCAGTGTTGTAATTCTGTACAAAACTTTTCACATTTCAATAGAGTTGTTGGGTCCAGAGGATTAAATGTAAAGTTGTTCAGAAGTTGAGAAGAGATACATTTCACTTTTGATTGCGCAAGATACTCCAAAATTGCCACAAATAGCTTCCACGTGCCTTTCTTTTGTGCACCTTGCAATTAAGCTAGCCAGGTCACCACCATCACAGTACTCCATCACGATGTACAGGGTTGTGCTGCTTCTGTCGATGATCCGATCGTAATACCGGACAATATTGGGATGCCTCAGCTCACGAAGCAAATTCACTTCCGAAACAAGCATTTGCTTCTCTGCCTCTGTCATCGAGCCATAGTCGAGCTCCTTCCATACCAAGATCTAGGGAGAGGAAAAGATCAAAAACCACCTTATACACCCGCCAAAGGGCGAAGAGGGGCTTTCAGAGGGGCTTATCTCAGAGAGCCGCCAGCACCCGGCTCAAACCGACAGCAACGGCACCGTTACGGTCCCAACGGCACCCCCACCGCCGCCACTGCCTCACCTTGCCGTCGGCCTTGCGGCGCACCTTGCGGCACTTGCCGTAGGAACCGGCGCCGATGGTGAGCAGCACCTCGTAGTCGTCGGGGCGGCCGGGCATGGCGACGCAAACCACCGCAACCTCCCTCCGCGGGTCACCGGCCTCCGCACCCCGCGCTGGTTTAAACGCACCGCCCCTCCCTCCCATTGGCCGCGCTTCGCAGCCCCGCCCACGCGCCCCGCCTTCCCATTGGCTACGCCGCCGTAAACAGCGACTGGCAGCCTACGGCCGTTACAACCGCCGCGCGGCGGCGTCAGGCAGCCATCGCGAGAGCTGGGCCGCGCTAGCTCGCGCCGCGCCGCGCGCCGTTCCCGCCGGTCGCCGGGCGGGGGCTGCGTTGGACAGCCCTCGGGACAGCCCGCTGGTGGCGGCGGTATCGGCACGGAGGCGGGGATCACCCCGCAGGCGGGCAGCCCCTTTTGCCGAGGAGGCGCTTTCCCGGGGCGAGGCGGGCAGCGGGTGTCCGTCCTTCCCCGCAGACCGGGTGAGGCGCTAGGGCGGCCTCTCGGGGTTCCGCCAGCTCGGCGGCCGCTTTTGGTTTCCTTTCGCTCAGGTATTCTGAGGAGAACAAGCGCTGAAAGTATCAGCAGTCGGACTCTTGGGGTTCCCCTCTTAACTCCAGCGGGGGGTGGTTACCGCCCCGAGCCTCCCAGCAGCAGGCCCAGGCCCAGCCCCGTGTCCCTGTCCCTCCCCTAGCCACCCCTGTGTCAGGGCGGTCGGCACCTCGATAAACCATCGTGCCTGTAGGTGGAAATAAGTAACGTACTCGTAGCTCCTCAGGAAGAGACAATTTTTTTTTTTCCAGTAAAAATAACACAAATTATCCCCTTCCCTCAAATACTTATGTCTATTGAACAGATACCAATAGAAAATTGGAAGATCTTAACACATTGAAGTTTTTAATAGTGAGAACCATTGAACAAACTCGAGCTGTTTAAAATAATAGAAAATTGTCCTGGAAGACTGTCCATGAAAACCAATGAGGAAAATTCCTCATGGTTCCTCAGGAAATTATTCATTAAAAACTCAGAAAGTCATGGCAGCTTTACTGTTAACACATATATGAACACCTGTGTTATACCACGCACAAACAGCATTTGAAAATAAACCAAATAATGTAATGGCTTAAAATCTAAATTTGGAAACAGGAATGCATGGGTCCATATCCAAAAGTTGAACCAATAATTATTATGGTTACATTAAATGACACTAAATAACAGCGCAATATACTAAAATATCATTAAAGAAATTTTAAGAAGCATGTAGTGTATTTTCTAGCATCATTTAGGGTCATTCTGGATTGACCAGAGTGCAGTTCTGGCTTCAATTTAGTCTCTCCATGTGAAAGTGGCTATGACTGAAACAAGTACTCCTTCAGCAAAGAATTGTAGCACGCTTGTGTAATGCCTGAATCAGGTGCAAAAGGGAACAGTTGTATTTGTTGACCTAGAAATTCAGCAATAGGACAGAATCGTTTCTCATACTGCATCTCCACACAGTCTCATTAATCATTTCCCCATTTTGTTTCGGGCTTTAGAAAAAGTTTGAGGGGCATAGGTGTCATGCTATTACTGAATATTTATGAAATATTCTTATATTCTTAGTCTTTAGAAAAATCTAA
This sequence comes from Anarhynchus alexandrinus, assembly GCA_008711295.1. Lineage (NCBI taxonomy): Eukaryota > Metazoa > Chordata > Aves > Charadriiformes > Charadriidae > Anarhynchus > Anarhynchus alexandrinus. Next base: position 1,982,866 of record VUYV01000112.1, read on the forward strand.
GCCTTTACTTTCATCATTGGGAGCCACGAAAGCTCCTGTTACCCATTATAAAAATCCTATAGCTTTCTCTCTGTAGATAATGGCTATTCATTACAGGGAAGAATGAGCAAATGAATTATAGAGTGTAAAGACATCTTGGTTTTGTTGTTAATGAGTAACAGGGTGTTCTAAATGGTTCATTTTTATCACTGATTTTAATTACCTTAAAAGAAAATCCTCGTATACACCTTTAGCATAGTAAATAAATTATGGCATTATGCAATAAAAATGACAAAAAGTACAGTACATATTATTCAGGCTGTAAGCTTCATTTCTGGTTTCAAATATCTCCACTTCAAACTTCTGTACTTTCAAATTAGCAAAAGGTCATCATGCATTCCCACTGTTATCAATGGGAGTCTTTCTATTTATATTTCAAAAGAAATAGAGTAGGTTTTCAATACTGTGTTTCGTCTAGGGACTATCTTGAAAGCTTCTTCAGAAATGTTGGTTTGAATCAGAGAAATGTCAAAATGTCATGCTCCAAAAACCAGTAGCACAGTCATTTTACTTCTGATTATTTTTTAAAAGCTGGGTAATTTTGAGAAAAATGCATTTCTAAAAGTGGTCATTAAAATTTTCAGTAGGCACTCCATGTTCTTTCTTTCTGATTTTCACTCTGGCCATATAAGAAAACCCAGAGTCTAGTGATTCCAAAAATATGTATCAAGTTTGAAATGGAAGCCCCTTTTGTCAGGTATTCTATTTTCAACTCTGATCTCTAGTTCAGGAGCAACTCTCAGATCTCACAGAAATCGCATTAAACATTAAAGTGGTATCACTAATAATGATTGCAATATCTCTTCCAAGTTCTCTCCCAGGTCATCGCACCTGCAAAATGTCATGCAGTTCGGGCTTACTCTGAATCCAGTANAAGTTTCACTAATAATTTCCCAAAACTTAACACACACAAAAAATTATTCTGTAGTTCTCTGCCAAAGTTTGTTGATGTTTGTAACATCTGTCATTTGTGCTGTAGAGTACCTTTTCCCTTATCCCAGGGCCTAGTTATATGACAAAATATTAAATGCTGTAGATATATAATATGGTAGGTAATTTGATATTTCACTTAGATATTTTCTTTTTTGCACATGGAAATAAGTAAAAATAAATAGCTAACACTTTGCTGTGGGAGTCCAATCCAGTATAATTATGCAGATTAATAGCAAAAAAGTGTTGTAAAGCACTGTAGCAAATTAAATTATGTTTCTGGCAACTGTTTTTGTTAGCCAATTGGAGAAAAATGCATGGAAGTACAGGTTCAGAAGCAGAAAAGAGGCACAATAGGAAAAGTACTGAAAATAAGTACAGAAAGAGGATGAATAATGAAAAAAAAATGCACGTCATAAAAATAATTAGAAAAATATCTGATAAAGATCTTGTCCTTTCTCTTCAAAGAGGTGAAGGACATGTAAACTCATATTCCAGGATCTCAGAAATGTGCCAAAGTCTTCTAGCAAAAAAGGAGGAATTGAGTATCTAATATTAGCAAGGTAAGAGATTTTAAGAGTGCTTTTAAATTACAAGAGTTGGAGTGACTGAGACATGGGTGTTTTATTTTAGTTCACTTTCACCATATAAGTAGTTTGGGTTTTTTTAATATTCAATTGCATTTGTCCTTACATATCTTTATGCACATTGTGTTTTTTTTCCCACCTTCTCTCATTTGGTCCATGCTCAGAAATTGTACATTTACGCAGGACTATTGTACACAGATGACACTGTTTTTTTTTCTCATTTTCTAGTTCCTGGCTTTAATGTCAAAATTCATATCTAGGATTAACAAAAACATATAAAATTCTGGGATATTAGACAGAAGCACTGTCTAAAAAGTACCAGAGGGTAAAATTTCCTAGTATTTTTCCTCTGTTGGTTTGAGAGGGAGACAAAGAACATGTTCATTGAAGAAATTCTGCACAACACAGCTGTGGACAGGAGAGCAAAAACCAACATTTAGAGACATTACTTATAGTGCTTAAGACCACGCTACTTTTCATTTTTTGTAATGTTAGAATTCAAAGCCAAGTTAGACTCCAAAAGCAATGCGTGCAGCAGGCAAGCTTCAATAAGGGAGTTTGTTGCAGCAGTTGTACCTTTATGGTTTTGCATTACAAACCATTAAAATGAGGAAAACATAAACCCACATGAAATAAGTTCAACAGCAGGTTAAGTTTTTACATGAAGCACTGAAAAAACAAGCTAACAGCAAGGGAATTAATGAGTAGGAGACTGAGGAGAGTAGAAAATACATGTTTTTGCATTCAGAGGGCATATGAATTCTCTAACTCCGAATTTGCTTTATCCATTCCTTGTATTCTGTAAAGGAATATTTAAATACAATACATGGCTGGACATTTGGAAAGTACGTGATTACTTAGCTCTGTTTCTTGAAATGAAACTAACAGCCCTATCTATTATATATGTCTTAATATATATGCTAATTTTCAAAAAAGTATTCATTTACCTTAAGAACAGAAAGTGCTTGAATTGATCTTTAAGACCACTTTAAACTGATTAAGAGACTGATTTTTTGAGGTGCATGAAACTTCAAAAGTGAAATTCCTGAGTAACCTTGAATCCTAAATTCATCAAAATCTGAAGAATTGGAATTGTCTCGAAGCAAGAATTCTAGTATGGCAATCTGTGATCTCTGTTCTGGGCTCACTTACTAACTCATTCCTAGGAAAGTAGACAAGTTTAGGATCTATGCCTCAATTTCTCCTCTTTTAAAAGGAAGGTTTAAAGTCTAATAGATTAAAGTCTATAGGTAGTACCTCTCAAAATATTTGACAGAAAATGCTTTAAGTGATACAATAAGGAAATATTTTGCTGACTTGAGCTGCATAATTTTTAAAAAAGCAACAATATTAGGGTTTCTTATTGTGGAACAGTCAGTCTGAAATGTTTTTCCATGAATTTATTTGTACTTACAGTCCCTTCAGATATATTGGGAGAAATGTTTTCAAGTATGGCCATCACCAGATCTACATGCACCATTATTGTCCCGGATATTTTCATTACCAGGCCAGTCATTATTTCTCTAATCCCGCATGTCTATAGACCCATACTAGGATAAGAATAATAGATTTTCCTCTGTGTTGTTTCTCCTGTAGGAGAAAAATGCACAGAAATCACATTAAACATTAAAGTGGTATCACTAATAATGATTGCAATATCTCTTCCAAGTTCTCTCCCAGGTCATCGCACCTGCAAAATGTCATGCAGTTCGGGCTTACTCTGAATCCAGTACCTTTCTGTACGCTCAGAAAGTAGTAAGGCAGTAAGATAGCATGCAGTTGCTGCCAAATACTTCCTGCCTTACAAGCCACTATGCCTGGAAAGACAGGCAGCAGAGCCTTCACATGGCAGGCTTCAATATACTTTGGGGCACTCTTTCATGACACAGCAGGTTCTGCAAAGTCAGCTTTTAAGCTTGGAGGACAGCCACCGCCTCTCCGGCTTCATTCACACCACACTTCCTTTGGCTGAAGCATGCACTCACTGACCAAATTTTTAAAACCGACTGCCAGCAGAGACACAGCGCCACCACTATTACTATTCTATTTAGACGAGGGCAGAGTTTAGTCCTCATCAGTCTTACATTTTGCTGATTTAGTAGCAAATGGAGAAGAGAAAACTTTAGTTATCTATTACAAGTAGAATACCTGCTTCAGGTATTTTTTTGTAGCAGATACCAAAGGAATCAGTTTGCATACCATACTGATCTCAGATTACAATGCCTAGTCTTATGTGGGCACTGCACATAATACACAGTCAGATTTTGTAATGTTAAAGGTTATGAGTGCATTAGATAGATGGGTTAGAGACAGTATTTTCCATGAAGCAAGACCCATAAACAGTTGTAGCAGTGTTTTAACAGGTGGCACCTGTCACTGTTGGGACTCTTGACAGTACAAGTACATGACATACTGTAGCCCCCTGTAGAAACACACAGAAAGTTCATAACGATCCTTTGCTTTGAGGAGAGGAATAAATTCTTGTGCCAAGAATATCAGCTATATCTGATGTAATTGACTGTTAAGGAAATAGGCCATGTGGTTGGAGCAGAGGATGGGAAGACAGACATTTTTGGCAGAAGACAAATATTCTGGCACCATATGGTACAGAACTCCCTGGTGTCCCTAAGCTCAAATTAAAAGAAACTGGCTGCCTGATTTTCAACAGGAAAGATTTGAATTTTGGAGCTGTTGTGCAACTGTAACACCCATTGCCTTATAGTGGGGATCCTGGTATGTGGGTTTCCCAGTGATGATAACAAAAAATTATTTTGAAAACAAGACAGTTCAAATGCAACCATCTGGAGTGGCATTTTCCACTGCAAAGGTTTAAAAGCCAGTGTTTACTTTACATAGAACTGATTTTTTGTCTGGTTCCCTATGGAAATGGAACTTAACTGATCATATCACCTATATATTTCTATTAGTCTCTATATCCCTTCCCTTCCTACACGTTCCAAGAAAATAACTCAGCAGAGAGGCAAGAAACATCCTAAAGTGCTCAACTATATTATTAGACCAGAGAATCCACAAGGATGATGATGATGATGATGAATGGGTTCACTGCTGGGAAAGCTTTTGACTAATGTGTGCTGTTCAGACACCAGTGAATCTAACTATAAGATACAAATCCACAGGAAAACAAACTTCATTAGCTCCATAGCTTACTGAACTACATGGTTTTTTTAATCTGTCATGTATTATTCTGAAACCAAACTAAAGTCCAGTCCTGCTTATATTACAGTAAGGTGATTATAGTAAGTGCTTTCATGTGGAGAAAACGCCTGGTACTTACAAGCTCTTTATACTAATGGAGGAAGGCATAACATGAACTGATTTCCAGAAGGTGAAGTCAGACAAATTAGAGATTTCTAGCTGAGAGAGCAAGTAACCTTAGGAGCAGACAACTAAAGTAAGTGGAGATTCTCTAATTTTTTATGTTTAGAAATCAGGACAGTGTTTCATTTTGAAAGATAAACTTTGACCGTATACAGATTATTAAGTTCTATCCATAATAGCAGGGTGAAATCTTCTAGTCAGGAAGTTAGACCAGATGAGAGCATGTTGCTTTCTGGCTTAAAATTTATGAGGAAGCAAGAGGTGGGCAGTGAGGCTTGTAGAGGAGGCCCACTGTCATCAGAAGGGAAATAACACGTCTGAATATAACTCTTTAAAGAACTCACTGCCTCAGCATATCCTTCGGGTAAGGCAGGGCCCATCTATTTTAGATGCCTGTAGAACATTTTGCATGTGACAGATACAGTTGAACAAATTTTGCTTTCATGCCCAAATATCTAAATATTTTCAGCTGTCCTCATTTGAAACAATCAACAAATACAGTGGTTAGACATAAGTCTTTAAAGAGCAAGGTGGCCACCTTACTTTTTTCCTCAAAATTTTTAAGCCTTGTTTCTGTAGGAGGCTTCCAGGAAGAGACTTAATGACAGTAATATGACCTCTTGCCTAGGGAGCACCAAGTTCTGAGTGGAACTCATTATGGAAAAGACAGACATAATACATTCAGGTTAATTGGAGAAAACAGGAAGCCAGCTATTACAGGACTGATACAGCCAATGTGGTTATGAAATCTTGTCCTATTCTTCAGATTTTGTTCATATAGAAGTATCTTGAGAAGGAGTACTACAAAACAAAAGTATATATGTTTCTTGTGCAACCAAAAATTTGCTTCTCTTCAGTGGGAGTCAGCTGGGCTGTTTCTTAAAACTAGCACAGCCCTTTACTGTAGGATTCTCCAATACTCACAGTGTAATTGACTTTTCTGTACTTCAGCCATGATCCTGAATGCCATCCTGTAGCAACACCCTGATTTATCCTCTCAGAGCCCACACTGATGTGTTGCTTAGACATACATAAAGCTCACTGCAGAGAAGAGGTGTGAGGATAGGACTGGGAAATGAGGCTCAGAATGCTGTCATTCTTCAGTGAGCGAGCTAAGGACACCTACGATCATAAATGGGAGAACTTTTGCAGTTTCTGTATAGCCATAGGCATCCAGCAGGCTCAGCACTAAGGTCATAGCACTATGACTCATGCTACCCACCACAACCTGCCAAACAGTGAGACTTATCTGCTGGTGGCAGGCATCAGAAGTTCAAGGTTAATCTTCCAAGTGGAAGAGAAGAAAGAGGTCATAGTTTTCCAGGTCAATGAAGCTGTTCCTGTCATGTTCAGAGGAGAGAGATCTTGGCACTCAGCAAGTCCAGCAATAGAAAATGTCAAAAGCTACCTGGAGATATCTAGTACCAGAGGGAGAACCTGCTGCATGAAAGATCTCTGCTCACTCCAGGGGATTACCTGTTCAGCAGGATTATTTGCCCTCAGCCCTGTTACAGACCACAGGAGAAAAGAAAGTCACTGCAACACAGGGTAGTTTTATATCCAAATAAAATTATCTATTGTCAGGCTTTCCTTGAAAGGCTGGACTACACCATCAGAAACTAGAGACAGCACAGAGTGCTTAAGTAAAATATCTAATAGGGACATATTCACTACAGTTGGCAGATGGCTATGCTTCAATTGTCTGTACATGGAGTGGAAAAAAAAAAACAGAGCAAGGACACCTATAAGAAGAGCAGAACTCTCTAAAGAGGCTAAATGCATCGGGAATGACTGTGTGAAGTTTGGAGTGAGGGTGAGCTCCTAAGACAGCATCCTAAACCAACATCAGTTGTTGTAATTCATTGCTTAATGTTTGAGGGCGTTATGTCAGAATCATGTCTGGTTGTCATATCACATGCTAAACCCACTGCTAAGGATGAAAAGTGGCTCGCCAGTGTTTCGCTCCCACTCCTTAATGCTGTCTCAGAGTTCAGAGATTGTTTCTGGGAAGGAACTCCTCCATCTCCTCCCAAGACAGATGAAAGCTGATGGAATGACTCACCTACCTTGAAAGACCCCAAGGCCCATCATGAAAGCCTCCAAGCTTGTGAAACATCTTCTGTGCAGAGGGTGCTAGCTACCTAGATATCTTCTGGTGGGTGGCAAGCTCAGGCTGCTGAAAGGCCCAATTGCCTTCATCTCTGCTGGATGGCAGGCTTCTGGAGGTGGAGCAACAGTCCCCCTTCTGTTCTTTAAGGATGCCTTTGTGTTCAGAAATCTTGTCCTTCAAACTGACAGTGACTCTGTCAACGCACTGGTGTTATGGGGAAGGCCGTAGTCTTGGATATATCAAGGTCCAAGAGAATGCCTCTTCAACTGCTGTTAATCAGGCCCTACATTCTCATGTTGAAATTATACAAACTTCATTCTTTTTCACACATATCCAAGACTGAAACCACGCTTGATCTTTCATTACAACTCTCTAATCATACACTGAATAATATGGGATGGTCTGACTGTTTAGCATGTCCAGGTGTTACATAGCCTCCGTCCTGCTGCTGTTGACATGCATTGCAGCAGAAAATGTGAGCGCTGCATGGCTGAGATTTTGTATGCTGTAGCATAGCAAAGAGGTGCAGTCTGCAGGCTCAAACCACGGTTGTGTAGCACTCTTCCTGGAGGACTCCAGGTATCCACAAGCTCCTGAGCTTCTGCCTCGCATGTCGTGATGCCTTGGACACCATTCTCAGCTGCTGGGCACACTTATGGGTTGCAGTCCCAGTCTGACTGACTGGACCTCAAACCAGGAACACTCCTGGGTATAAACAGAGTCACTAGATGATGGATTTAGCCTCATGGTTCCTATCAAGGCTTTTCTTAAAGGACCCTGAAGATCTAACTGCTGTGTCCAACAGCCTCCATAGTAAGCCCCTTCTGCACTTTGCGGTGATATATGGCTGGTACTCTGTCAAAAGGCAACTTGATAGGAACTGTGGTTATTACCTGTTACAACCCGAGCTCTTTCCTACAAGACACTACACGTACCATGTTACAACAGAAGGTAATTCTGTAATTGTTCACAGCAGCACACAGCAAATAGCTTGTGCAAGACACTTAAGAGATTTCTATTCCCAGGGTCACATTTTCTGAAAGCTACTGCACAGCACAGTTTTAAATTGTCTTTAAAAAAAAAAAAAAAGAGAGAGAAGGAAAAAGAAAGAGAGAGATGTCCCTGTCTTTTGGGGAATTTATTCTCATTTAAGAAATGTCAGTGCTGGAAATTTTTTTTTAAGCATTTATTTCATCAGGATTATTTTGTGGCCTGGCAGAGTCCCTTTAAATGCTGGCAGTAATTCTTCTTTGCCCTTGCTGTCTGTCACCTCCAAAATACTCATCAACATCCGCAGCTACCTATCAGCTGTTACAGAACCATCTGTGCAGCCCTTGATCGTTATTTTTTCTTCCAGATTGCTATCATCCTTCTGGAAACTGAGAATGGGACAAAATGTTGCAGCAAAGTTCCACAGTAGGGCGATATATTGTTAGTGGCTACAGTATAAAAGAAACAGTTTGGAGTAATAGCTGCTGACACTTCAGGCAGTCCACAGTCCCCAGGTCTGCAAAATTACGATGATAATAATTATTGTGGTATGCAACAGACAAATACTTAAGGCCATTTAGACTTTCTCTCGCTGAATGTGAAATCTGATTTCTGTGATACCTCGTTCAGTTTTGGAGGGGCTGAAGCTCAGAATCTGAGACTATTTTATTTGTTTCCATTTTGGTGATTTCAGTGTCACCTCAACCTTAGCCTGAAGCCTCTAAATCTGTAATAAAAGCCCAAGTTGGAATGTAATTTTATGGATCACATTGATCTGAAATTTCCCTCTATTTTCCTACTTGAAAACAGAAAGAAAACTTTACTTATACCTGTATTGTTGGTTACAACTTGTTTCAAAGAGCCTGATTACTTCTGTTTATCTTTGTGTTAGAAGCTAATCTCATCATCAGAAAGGATGAAGAGATATAACAGGCTCTGAGGATCACAATTCAAGAGCAGCCACGCAGGTTACTGATGATTTAAATCAGAAAAATAGGGGAATTTTGTAGAAAATAGATGCAGAGTTTCAGTGAGAAAAAGAAGCAACCCTGATGTAGGTTTGCAAGGTTAGCTAAAAATAACATAACATTTTTGTGGTTAAATGCATGTTTAGTTAATTAGATCATTTGATTCACAGAATATTAGTTTGAATAAATACAGGGCTCCAGAGTGCTTTGGAGCTCATTCCCTTTTGTCCTCAGGGAAGTGCCCACATGGTGTAATCCCAGAGAAGACAGAAGCTTTGCCTGGGTCCCCGGGGCACAGAGCTCATCCCTTAGCACACATGAGTGCGTGAAGTCCCTTACTGGCTGCCATCCTGAGAATCTGCTAATTCAATTTCTCAGCGTCTTCCAACTTGTTCTCTCTGATCTTCTAAGTCCTGAGAGTTCAGGCAGTTAATGTGTTCTCTGCTAGAGGTGATTATTATATTAATTAGTCATGCTCCAAAGCTTTATATGCAATAGACTAAAGCATTTAACAGCCAAAAGTTACAATGCCACCTCCTAGAATTATTGCAAAGTGACCCCACAAATGAAATCTTTGCCGGAGCTCCTCACCACAGAAAAAGTGATTCTCCCTCTGGCCACAGGGAGCCACACAGCCACCATTGTGAGCTCAGGGAAGAAAGCAAGGGAGAGGGCAAAATCTGTAGTCTCTAAACTCCGTGCCAGGAATTACAGGGGTTGCTCTCTCCTTGAGGTGACCCTACCAGTTGCACCTGGGCTCAGGTTAGCTGTTTTCTCACGAGCTCCTGCTGAGAGTATTGCATTGTTATTGGCCAGGCATATAGAATGCATATGTAGCAAACTGCTTGTACTTACTTGCACACAAACAGAGTAATTAGTGCAGACTGTCATCATAATTTCTAAGTTTCTTTTTGACTGCAATTTTAAGGTCACTTTGCAAGATGGAGGACAACCATTAATCTGTGAAGCCTTAGGTAACAATAGCAGTTGCTTGACCTCAGAGAATAATCCAGGTTTTGTGTAATCACCCTAAGCATATGACTCTTAAACATTTAATTCTCTCAGAACAGTACACCAGTAGCATCGTAGACCAGAAGACCTAATCATTATCTCATACTCCATACATCTAAGGTAGTTCTGGTATTAACGTACAGGTCTGGTAGCACTCAGCTTTGCAGGGCTTTCTAGACAAGACCATCACATTAAACTCATTCAGCACCATTAGCTTCATTCTCAAGACCTTTGGCTGGCTCTTAGAGACAGAACTTGAGCTGCACTTTCACATTTTCTCCTTCAGTGTGTTTCCACCAAATTTGAATTTGGTAAGCTGGAGGATCCAAGAAAAGCTCATGTAGATCTTAAAGTGAGGGAAGAAAAAGCTTAAATGAACAAGCAACTTGATAGAAAGGCATCTAGGGGAAAACGGATTAAGATCCACAGAGGGATCAATTTCTCTTGTTTTCAGCATATGATCATCTTTCCCTTTCTCTAGACATAATATGTACACTACAAAGGTAGAAGCAAACCTCTCTGGGGATTTTGATTTTAGCTAGGTATCTAAATAGATGTTCTTTCGTTTGTTGGGATACTTAACACTCATTGAAATGCAGTCTCCTTTATCAGTGTCTAAACACATGCCTAGATTTTGTCTAAGAGTTTAAATATTGAGATAGGTAGTTTAGACTAGAAGGTCTGCTGCCCTGATTCTCACTGTGCTGGATTAGAGAAGGAGTGTTGATAGTGCCTAGTGGACACATGACAAGTTAATTATTGAAATTGAGCCCGATAATACTGAATTTCAGTCTGTTGTCCCATCTACTGCTCATTTCTTCTCTCAAATTCAAGTATAGCTGCTTGAAGGTGCAGGTTTTGTCTGTAAAACTTGTCTCGGTCCAAATGTAGCCTCAACTCTAAATGTCCCCAGCTGTGTCTGAAAGCTGATAGTTCCTAAATAAAAGCTCCTTCTGTTTCTCTGTTCTATATATGTAGTGGATATAAAGTGTATAGAGCAAGGACTGTTCCTCAGAGAACTTTAAAATTGCTCTTTGACCAAATGATATCTGACATTTCCTTTGCCACTCTGCAAGGCTCTTCAGAGGACTGAACTACTCTTATTTCTGCCACAGAAGCAAAGCCACCATTTCACTTCCCTCAAGCTAAACAGTGTGTGATGGGCAGCAATTCAGAATTAATTTGACAGTAATGGAGATGACAACTATTACTGTGAGGTATTTCTGCTATGGACATTGTCATCCTGTCCTCATTTCACACACCACCCTCCAAGTTTTGGTGTTACAAGGAATCTTTGAACAGTAGACAACACCATATACACTGCTCTCTACACAGAGCAGCAACTTTAGACTTGACAGATAGACTTGACAGATACAAGAGCCCTAAAGTCCCACAAAACTGCAGCTCTAGCTTGGAGATAGGAAACAATCAGCATGGGGCTATAAAGTGCATAACGCACACAGGTCCATGGGAAGTGGCAATTCCTTCTAAACAGGAGACAGGCATAGCATCATAGACTAGATTTGGTTGGAAGGGATTTTGGGGGATCATGTGGTCCAACACCTTGCTCAAGTCATAAGACATCTAAGGCTGTTTCCATCAGGAAACAGGAAAACTTTCTATTTTCTTCCTGTCTTTTTCCACTAACGATGCCCAAAACAAACTGGCGGTGAAAGGATGCATTCTGTGTACATAGCTAGGAAAACCAGTACAGGTTAAATTTAAAATATGGACCATTCCTTTCTTTCTAACTCTAGTATCAATGCAGAATGAGTATCATTGAGGCCAATATAATCATAAAACCAGACACTACTGGCTACAATCCCTACACAGTATCAGACTGGATCCTCTCCCTGTTTACAATGATTTGGTTTATTAACACATGCACAGTAATCTAGGTCTTGCAACCCTGAGAATGAGGGCAAAGTCTTGAAATAATGAATGGCCTAGGGTAAAGAAAACTAATCTACAGTCTCTCTATAGCTCACTCAAAACAGTCTCACTTCCCTTGGTCTCCTCTTCCCCTTTCTAAAAAGAAATGTGATTTCAACCTACCTTATATGAGCTTGGCTCCTGACATGCCAAATACCCCTACCTAGCAGACGTATTCCACCCCCTCTTCTACAAATACCCACAGAAAGCACAGCACAGAGCTGCTCTAGGCTCACTGCCAGTTTCTTAGACATGGCCTCTCCTTGATCCCAACCTGCTGTACATAAAGACTTTGCGACCTTCCTGTAGAGAGCCAAGCTAAAGACTGATGCTGGAGCTGGCCACTGAAGAAACCCAAACATGACAAGAATGCCAAGATGTGGGAGTGTGAGGACAGGCATTACAAGCAAGGGACAGGCAGGCAAGAGCATTGGGGAGAATAGGGCTCAGCCCCATCTGCTCCCGACTCATTGCCCTGCTAGCCTCCTGTTAGCTCAGAAAACATTTTAGGGCTATTAATATTTTTACACACAGCATGGGCAGGTTCCTGTCCAGCTGATAAAAGAAATTTCCTTAACTTTTAATATCTTAACAGCTGAATTTGCAAAGTCAGAACTCAATGCTGTACTAAGGTATTAACACAAAGTCTCAACTCTATTCAGTAGGTGCCTCATCTATGACTTCACTCTGAATAGCTAGTGTGCGCTTATTTTAGTAACTAGCCCTGTATCACAGTGACTACAATAAAAAGACATCATCTATAAAAATCAGTTTAAATATGATACTTGAAAAGCTTCAGGAAACAAGATGATTTCGGGGGGCTTTTATAAACGTAACTTCTACAAGAATATTAGAATCACCTATTTGGTCTAACAAGCAACATATTTGCTACTTCAGGTAGCAACGATTTCAGTAGACTACAACCAGAATACAGTCATCTGTCTCCTGTTTTGAACAAGTCCTTCCTTTCCTTTGAACAAGAACAACAGGAACATCAGTTATCCACATGTTGCTGTTAAAAATGGTGGGGCTTGTTTTTACTGAAACCCTCCCTGTTGATTTTCCTGTGCGGCCACGAGCAGGTCAGACACAGTGGCTGTGTATCACTTCTGTTTCTCTGGAATGAAATGAGCACTGCTACCAACATCACAGGAGACAGGCAGCGATTGAGATTTTGATCTTTTGATGGGTTGCAGCATGGAAGAGCTAAATGCTTTCATTATTAATATTCTCATACATTTATCCTGTAATAATTTATTGCACGAGCCAAGAATTATTCCTCAAAGAAATGTAGAAGATAAATCTCTCAAGCTGTTCTATGAGCAATAGAATCAATGAATGCTGGATTCCTACAGATTCGAGTTCTTTGTCTCCTAAACTCTGCTTCCTACCTCATAATAGTAGCTCTGCTGCATGTTGCCTTAAAATGCCCACTGGGCATAGACAGCACACACTGCAGTTACTGTGCAGCCATCCACAGATTGGCCAGCTGACCAGGTTATATAAAATGCCTCTATTCTGCCTACTTTTTTCTCACGGGGCTCATCAAGCTGGGGAGTCTGCCCTCCATGTAGTTATCAATTTTTCAGTAAAAAACCCTCTTAGGATCACATTTGAGGCTTCTACATCATTTAAATGCAGCTAAGTATGGCCAACAGGCCTGAAAGCTATGGGGCAGGGTAACAGCAGATGGATCAACCACAAAAATCATCTCTCCTTAGGAAACTGGGGATGTTTCTCCCATCCCTAATGTGTGAGATGGAAATGCAACATCAGGACTCCCAGACAACCTTCTGTTTTATGGCAATAAAATGCAATACGATACTCTAGAGGCATTTTCATGTTTTAAAGATAATTGCCCTATGCTGTCATGACAGGGCTGAATCCTTTTCAATGCCCTAGATAAGCATTTAATAATCTGCTATCTCAATATAATCATTCTAGATTTTAAAACCTTTTAGTTTGTGGATAATCCAACATTCCTATAGCATAATGTATTGCGAATTGCTAATATGATGGAGTGGATGGAGAACATAATTTTGTCTATAAATTTGATAATGAAAAATGTCATATATGGATAAACTACATTTCTAATGCCTTGAAAATATAAAGTATTGAGCCTAATTTTAGAGCTGTCCTTTGTTACAACTGAATCTAGCTTTTCAGTCTTAAGATCAGTATTCCGTGAAGCCACAGGCTGATGAAAAAAGTGTAGGTAAAAGTACAAGAAGAAGCCGTTTCTTTGGCCTGGCTAACTGCAGACAGTCCAAATAGTTATTTTAATACATTTTACTCTTTAGGAGAATTATAGTGTAGTGCATTTGTGCTTACAATGTTAGCACTGACAGAAAGGTCATAAGTAAGTTCAGGTGTTATTCTGAGTATGCTTTTAGGTAAGCTAACAGGGAGACCTGGGAAGGCCTACAGCTGTATGTACGCCAAAAAGGGAACAGTGTTACTGTGGAAGTGCCATAGGAGTTAAGATGTTAGTTATCTCAATATCAGTTAAAGTACAAATGTTGTTTATGAAGGTTAAGTGATAGGTTAGTGTTTCCAGTTGGATGTCACCAATGACTCACCTCAGAAACAAAGGAGCAAGGGTACAATTTAAATGGACGTTAGACTTTTATCGTGAACTTTTGGAGGTATAAAGCACTATAATTTCTTATTTCTTTTACATTAATGTGTCTATTAGAAATTGCCTCTCAATCACTTCCTTACATGTTCAGCTTAGATGTACCCTATAGATCATTCTATAGATTGTTGCAACTACATGGATATGACTCAAGCAAGATTGTAGGAAGAGACAGTATCTTTTATTATTCAGTCGAGTAAAATACATTTCTTTTCCCAATAGGCATTTTCTAATGTCTTTAATGGAAAAACATACCGTATAGTTATTATATGACTCCTAATTAATGAGAAATGGCTCCAAATTCTTCTGCTTAAGATGTGCTGGCCTGCACTGCTCTAAACCGACAGCTTTAATTCAGTAACTTCAGTAACAGTGTGACCATTTGCTCTGTGCTTCTTGGTGGTACAGATCACTGGATTCTGCCCAGTCCCTGTGAAATCAATCAGTCCTGTCCCCTGTTGGCTCACACAGACAGCTTAGTCAGCTCCATGAAAGGTTTCATTTTTTAAAATGAAAAATTCAGATGAATATTGCCGCTTTAGCTGTCTGTGATTCAATTACTTGTAAAAAAAAGCGATGCCCTCTAATATTAATTGATTGAATAGTACTGCTGTACTGGAGTGATAATCAAAGTAAGATAACTTGTAATTTTGAGTGAAAATAAGGTATCAGTGTCTTGAAGAACTGAGGACACAATTTGTGGTTGCATGAGACATGCAACAAGGAATGAGGAAGCCTAGAAGACATACTATAAGGTGCTGGACCCCAGTTGAAACCTCACTTGAAATGGAGTTGTTAGTCCTGGGTTTCTGAGATGAAAGTCATATCTGTCACATCCAACGGAAAACATTAGCCTGTTACCTAGCCTCTGTAGTTTCAGTTTAGACAGAATCATAGAATCTGGCATTTGTTTGATCCATCCACAAGCTAATTCAGCATATTGTGCTGGCAGAAAATAGCTGGGTTTGGTTTGGGTGGGCATAAGGTTTTTGTCAGTGGTATTCAGTGCAGAACAGTACAGGGAGGCAAAGTCACTTGGTAGGCCAGAGGGGCATGGCTTCCAAGTCTCTTCCAATGCCAGTCCAGTGGACTGACCACAAGGCTTCATGTGTTGCTTAAAATATTGATATGGCCTCCAACATTTCACTGTCAAAACCAATAGTATTCTGATGAATTGGACCCTTTATTTTCTTCTCCCCCCCCCCCCCCCCCAATCTCTTTCTCTCTGCTGGTATACTAAATACGTTTTGAGGTTTCAGAAAAATTGGGAACATTTTCATTTTTAATTTTAATTAGTAGACATCAGAGGACCTGACCCCTTTTATAATAACCGGAAGGGTTGAATAATTGAGGTCTGAGTAGTCAAGGTCAAAATATGTTGCTTAATGTACATCTTACAATTATCTCATACTGATGTTATAACACCACAGACGTTAAACTACAAAATCTTCAGAGCCCAAAGATCTGTTTTTTCTCTATGAACAAATTAAACAATATATGTTTTTTAAATTGAAAATTATTAATGGCATAGCATAGTGGCATAACATTGCACGTAGCAGCAGTGCATCTGCTCATGTTTAGGTCTGTTCACATTAGCAATAATGCTTAGGATAAAGCTGCTTCTGTCTTTAATACAGGATCTGTTATGTCACGGGAGGTTCAATGTCTGCAACACAAGCACAATTACATAACAATGCTTCATCCACAGTGTCTGTTAGTGTGCATTAGTCAACGAGGATGAGAGGCGTACACTTATAGGGATCAATGTTCCTGTTAACACACTGCATCAGAGTTATGAACAGACACCACCATGAAAATGGGTCCAAGGAGCAGGTGACCTGGTTTTTTTAAGACATTGTTCTCATTCTCCCTAAAAGTAAGAATGAGATCATCTCTGTTTGGTTATGCTAATCTGTTTTCCAAGCTTGATACAATTTGTCAGAGCAGGCTGTTTTACCATTCTAATAACTCTTTAACTTGGGGTGTTACTTCTGCAGTAATAGATGCAGGAGAGAAAAGGGAGAAATTGGTCTACATGCAGTGCTGCACAGCAGCACCAGTTCAAGGTACTGCTTACAACAATACAACTAGTGCGTTTGGAGACTTACGGGGAACAGTGGAAGCTATGTCTCAGAGCAAAGTAAGTGTGCTTGCACATGCTTGAGCCAGTTTAACTAAACCACTGTAACCCTATACATAGTTATTTCTACAAAGCTGCTTCCTATCTCTTACATTCAAATTAACTGCTTCAGTCAAGTAGTTATTTTGCTTCAGATTTTTGGAAAGAACAAGCTAGAAATAAGGGGCTTATATCAGAAAAAAGTGAAAGGCAGCAAGAGATATACAAATACTATGCCTCTCCTAGCGAGGAACAGTTCAAAAGAGGGCAGGGCAGAGCATATAGTTTGCTGCTGAATGTGCAACCAACCCCCATAAAGGTGAATACTGAGTACTTGTGCCGTAACCTCGTTAGTCCTCAGTAGTGAGCTCACCAGACCCTTGTCCTAAAGTGTGTTTTTTCTTTCCTGAACTTTTCTTCTCCTGCTAATTTTGGCACAATTCCACTGGTGTTAGTGGCAATGGGAGCACTGGTGCAAGCAAACTATTCGCACTTTTATCATGTTGCCAAGACCTGAGCTGAGTTAGGTGAAAAAGCGGTTAAACCATTGCATCAAGGTGTTATTTCCTGAGCCCACTGGATTTAATTACAACAGTGGAGAATGCTGCTATCCTCTAGCTTGATAACCTCTTGGACCAGTGCAGTGAGAAGGGTTATTAGTTATCCCTCTGCTGCCTCAGTTCTTGGCCTGATGCATTAATACAAACTGAAATCAGGGCCCATTTGAGTCAATATCGCACACTCTGATCGTAGCATCTGAAGGCATACCACCCATTGACAACTTTTGAGTGTAGTGGTCACCACCAGCAGGGAAACTGAAAGGTGCAGTAGTAAGCTTATCACCTGCCACAGATAACTCGGATAAGGACCATGAATTAAGACCTTAGTGCTCCCATCCAGTGGGGAAGCTGGGGCAAGCCCATACTGCAGATAGGAGAGGCGCTGCTATGAACAGGCACCTTCAGAGACTGTTTTTCACCAGCTGTACACATCACTAGGAAATGATTGTAGATTGGGTTTTAAACACTACCCAGCGGCATAGACTTGACTTGGTTTGAGAGATCATGTTTGAATCTGCGCTGAGACTAATTGTGTTTGAGCAGTACTCTTCCATGGGGCATCTCACCCAAGTTAGGCAATCAGGTGTCCCAACTTTAGCCTCAGGCATTTACTTTGAAATTCATTCCCTCCCTGACACATCTGTTGAGAAAAAGCCATTACACAATATAAACCAGGAATTAAACCTCAATGCATTTGCTAGCCCTAACATTTGTTCTATACATAACTAACGCTAGTCCTAGATTCCTTGTGACTTAAAATAAAAACAAAAAAAATAACGCTTTATGAAGCTGGAAGAAAAGACTTTCCAGTACAGTGTGAAAATGTAATGCATCTCTCCCATCATGTTTTCTCATCATTTTAAACTAACCAGCTGTAAATGCCATTCTTCTTTTTAATTTTGCCACACATGCACTTACTGCCTTTCTTTCCACCTTTACGCAAATGTTAAAGCAAATTGCAGTTCCTAAATATCCTCCTAAGTCTATCCTGTAGGTATGTGACATGGCTGAATAGAAGTACTAACCACCTCTTTACTTTGTGTTTTATAGTGCAGTCCTGAGATAAGTAAGCGAGCTTTCTGCTCACATGAGGCTTAAGTAAGAGCCATTACTTAGCTAAAAATCCAAAGAGAATGTCGTCAGCAGAGTTCTTCCCCAGCTCTGGGATGGCACATGGGCAGGGAGAAAGTAAGGCTAATAAGAGAGCAGCTTCTTGTTGGCTATTTAGCTGAAACATTGAATGTAAAATCTCTCAGTCACTGCTTAAGCACAAACTCAAGATTCCACAACTATTAGTCTGAAAAATTCCTGTTTGGACCTGGTATCTACCACTGTTCAAGTGAATGTAATATAATTAGTAACCTGCTATATCACCAGTGAAAACCAGCAACAGCAACCTGTTTGAAAGATCTTTTAAAATAACAAGTGTGTCCAGTTCAAAAATCTCAGCACAGATGTAATAATCTTCTTATTTCTACCTCTCCTTTTGGAGGGGATGAAGGACTCTAACATTTCAGCACTGGAAACTTCCACTGATGATGCAAGTTGGAAGAAAGATACTCAGTGTCCTGAAGGACTGAGGTAGCAGAGCCTCTGCAGAACCACAGCAGGGGAGGTAATACTGTCATTCTGCACTATTCAGATAGTATGGTATTGAGCAATCCAGGTGCAGCTGGTGGCTACGAGCTGATCTTTTAGAAATGTTCTCCAACCCAACCTTCAAAGGAAAATTAGATAGAAATAGCGGGTTTCTCTCTAGCTGCAGCAGATAATTTCTGGAAGGATTTTACATTTGGGAAATGTTTAGCAGAGACAATTATAATCTTAAAGGAACTATGGACTTTGCCAAAAGTCAAGACTCTCCCACAGACTGGCCTGTGCAATTATGGTTATGACAACTCTTTGTTTGGAGTACGAAGAAAAAACAATAGCCAGCAAGCAGCCCGAAGCCTTGCACACAGCTGAAACCATCATTTTATCCTTCATGCTAAACTTTTGTTTTTCCATGTGCTCTTAAGCTTCTTGTTTTCAAACTAAAACAGGATCCTGGGCATGAAGTAGCAATCCAAATGTTAAATCATCCGGTTTTTAGTATCACAGGGATTTGCTTGACTGAGGAAACAGCAGCACAATACAAATCAGACCCAGTTTAACCTTTGCTGACATTGCTTGCCACATTGTGATACAGGAAAAATCCTGGTCTGTGTCTTATCTGAAAAGGTAATATCTAAAAAAGGCTAAATTATCAACTGTTATTATAAGTCCCTATAGGATATCAGGATTCACCCTACTTTCCTAGCTAAGATTAATCACCAGAAAATATTTTGTCCACACCAACGTTTGTATTGCAAATGATCCAACCAGCTCATGTAGCATAGTGGGGGTGCGCTTCATTGTCTTTTCAATGCCCTCCAAGAATATACTGGAATACCAGAGTGCTCCAGTTTTTAGAATCACATATCCAAGGAGATGGTGCGCTCATAAGATCCAGTTACCCTAAAAACACACGTAACTTTGGTCAGGTAGGGATAAAAGCAAATTAAGTGTTAAAAGTGAAAAGTTTTATAAAGGTTTATAAGGACAGGCGAAAGAGTCACACTTTACCTTTCTGAACCTAATCCTGAAGATATTCAAGGGCGGGTATTAAGCTGACAAACTTTAGATGCTGAGCCTGCCCACTTAACCTCGTGTATATTTTCCAGGCTAGGTTGCCTTTGCAGAGAGACCCCAACTGGAAGAAGCAAGCTAGCTTTCTATCCCCATCCTTTTCTGAATAAGATTTAATGATCCTTTAAAAGCTATGGGTCCCTTTTGCAATCTCTCAAGATGTAGAAAGTTGTTCTGACTTTCTGTCATGGTTTTGGCTGGGATGGGGTTGACTTTCTTGCTGGCAGCTGGTATAATGCTGTGTTTTGGACTTGGGATGAGAATGGTGTTGATAGTGCAGTAGTGTTTTTTAGTTGTTGCTTGGCAGTCAAGGCCTTTTCTGCCCCTCACACCTCTCCGCCAGCGAGCAGGCTGGGGGGGCACAAGAAGCTGGGAGGGGACACAGCCAGAACAGCTGACCCCACCTGACCAAAGGGATATTCCATGCCATATGATGTCATGCTCAGTATATAAAGCTGGGGGAAGAAGGGGGGTATATTCAGAGTGATGGCATTTGTCTTCCCAAGTAGCTCTTACGCCTGATGGAGCCCTGCTTTCCTGGAGATGGCTGAACACTTGCCTTCCCACGGGAAGCAGGGAATGAATTCCTTGATTTGCTCTGCTTGTGCATGGCTTTTCCTTTACCTATTAAACTGTCTTTATCTCAACCTATGAGTTTTCATTATTTTTCCAGTTTTTCTCTCCGTCCCACTGGGGAAGGGGAGAAGCAAGCAAGCAGCTGCATGGTCCTAGTTGCCCACTGGGGTTAAACCGCAACACTTCCCCACTGATTTGATTTTGTCTGCCTCCAGCTTTTCAGAAATGCAAATGTCTTCTTGGCAAAAAGGAGATACCATCTTTAATGTTTGATTTAATTACTAGCAGTCAGCGCACAAGGCAGGAAAGAGAGTAAGCAAATCTCAGTGCGGAGCCTTTCCATACATAGAACATATATTTTGCCTAAACATGTAAGTCAACTCCTACTCCTTACGGAAACAGATACCCAAGACTCCCGCATGCCCCTTATTGCTTGCTCATTAAATTAGTCTTAAGGAACAGTTATCATCAAAGTAACAGACAGGTCTAGAGTAACTGACACCCAACTTTGTCTTAGAGGCATATATTGACAGCAGTGATCTAAGAACACAGGCTCCCATTTCAAAGAAATGTGGGGTGGGTTGTTTTTTTTTTCTTTTCCTTTTTTTAAATTGAAATACTGCAGTCTTTCTAGGAAGAAAGTCTATGTACTATCTTGCATCCCGATTCTGGAAGATACAGATACTAAATAAAGCATTTTGGATTAACAACATTTAGTCCCTTCAGAAAAGCACAATACTTTAAAATTATTTAATAATTAATTTTTAATCATTTTTATAAGAATCTTAATTAAAAATCAATACAACCCCAAGCATGATAGGACACATTACAAAGAGCCAGGAACGGATTCTCAGTTGTAACACACCCTATTCAGTTGTCAGGTTTAGACACAGGAGCCTTATTCTTTTGGTTTGTTCTGGTTTACTTTCAGCCTGTAGCCCATGAAACTGCTCTGTGGTGCTGCCATGGGGCATTCTCTAATGAGTGCCATATACAGCAATGACAACGTAACCGACCAACTTACAGATTGGGCATCTCTTATTCCTCGCAACCATCAACCGTCTTTTAAAGAATCCCTGACAAAGTTAAAACATTAAGACAGATTATGACATAGAGGAAGAGCAGTTTTCTACAGCTCCTTTTTTGTTGTTGCCTTTTTTTTCTTTTAACAGTTTTAGCCTTCTTAACCTTCAATAGCACATAATGCAGCAATTAGAAGAAATAAGCATAACTAACTGTTAGCAAAATGTACTTTCTTTCCCTCCTGACTTGCAAACACCAAACGATTAAAAAAATGTAATCTTGTCACACTGAATTTCCTAGGTGGGTGCCACACTTGTACATTACCTTGTGATTGTAACACATGCTTCTGATATCAAGTAAGGGTTATTGCCATAACCAGGGGACTTCCGTGCAGTGCTGCGAAGCAAGGAACTTTTTGTTCCTGCAGTTTTGTTCATGTAGCCGTGGCTCTGGCCTTTCTTACTACGCAGCTTATTCCTGACTCATCTTCTGAGCTTATAAAATACAAAATAAAAATAGATTATTGTTCTATCTAAATTCCCATAATCCTTGCGCTCATTAAAAATGAAGTCATGTAACTGTTCTTAGTCAGGATTGCACTAATTAGTGCAACTGGCACTTCTGACTTTGTGATATCTACCCTTAATACACTCAGGTTTGCTGTGCTGCCTGTATTACCATACACAGCATATATAATACCTCCTTACACAACAAAGTGCTGGAGAGATAAAAGCAAAACAGAAAATAAAGGTCAGAAGCTTTTTGCATAGTGATATATAGCTTTTCCAAATCCTCATCCTTTGGCTTAAATGAATATTTTGGATTTATTTTCATATACCAAATTAAAGGGTCACAAATAAAAATCAGAGGCCAGCTTTTCATAGATCCTTTAGGGAGCCAGAGCTGTTCCCCGAAGAGCTCGCGACCAGTGGCTCTGGTTCAGGGTAGCAGCGTGTTGGTTTCTATAAACAACTGCTTGGCTCGCAAAGATTTCAGGGAGGTACCAGCAGAAGCTTATTAAACTTAACCTCATTTGAGTGTTTTTTGTTTTCGTTTTTTAAAGAAAGGCAGACTAAGATGAAGGAATTAAATTCCCTGTTTGCTCACTTGACCTTAGGGAACAGCTTTATCTTTTTAGTCTTCTTCACTATGCAATAAAATTAAATGTGTGTATTTTTGTGCAGGAAATTAAAAACTATTGGCAGTAGATTTTTTGCTGTAGCTGCTAACATATTTACTGTTTGATTTATATATGTTTCACTGGAGTCAGGAAATCACTAATGGTAAATCCATTAATAAATCTAATCCTCTCACCATCAAGCTGTATTTAAATAAGTATTTAAATAAATTATACTGATAGGACAATCAATTCTCTGAATGTTATAATAAAAAGCAGAAGGAGCTTAACTGTGCAGGTGATGGATCTACTAGGATGACAACAGAAATTTAAATAGTTCCGAGAAATCCTCAGTCACGGTAGACTGATAGCAGTATATAAACCCAGGAAAGGTAGACAAAAAAAAATACATCAGGGATTTTTTTTTTGTTGTTTAAACCTGTCGTAACACAAAAGGGAAGGAAAAACCAATGTAAAGACAGAACATTTATAACAAATGAAGCTTTTCTGAAAAAAAGTGGACTTTTGAAAGAGCTTGTAAGCGGCGCACAGGACTCATTAACCTCCCCAAGCTCAAAAATGTATCAGGACAACAAAATAAAAACGACACCGAGGAGGCAAACTAAATGGAAAACAAAATAGGGATATAAATTTCAGTGAGCCAGGACGTAAGCCAGCTTCTAATGGAAGGGTTAGGAAGAAAATTCCTATATATAGCAAGTTATTCAATGCTTGTCCACCCCAGGGATCCTTACAATTTTCCCTGAGGCAGTTGTCCTGGCTATTCTGGGTGTGAGGATAATGGCTCAGACATACCTGGGGCCTGATCCTCCATGCAGCTCCTATCACCGGTGTTTACATAGTGAAGGAAGGCATTTTAACAGTTACTCCAAACATGAAAATTATTGAGCAGTCTGATAAATGAGTATTGTATTTGTTGCTATTTCTTGCAGAATCAGGGCCTTTGTAAGCCCAGAGCAGAAAGCAAAAACATTGTGTTGAGAAGTTAAAAGCCTAAAAGAAGAGCTGGCCATCTAGCTACTAATAAAATTATAAGCTTCATAGACTTTCGGGCCAAAAACCATCATGACAATTATCTAGTCTAGTTACCTGCATAATACAGGTCACAACCTCCCACTGTAATTAGGCCAAACAGTACCTACTTCTATTTCAGCTCTGTGATAAAATATTTAAGACAACAGTTTTGATTCCAAGACTTGAGGGATGGAGAACTGAACACATACCCAAGTTGGGGCTTCCCCCCGCCCCCCCCCCCCCGCATTCTGTGCTCGGCAGAACATAGTTCTGCACTGAACTGCTGCATCTTAAATCTTTTCCTCCATACTGGAGTCCAGGACTGGCAGTACCTGCCAAGTACTTGTGCATAACAGAATTGTACTTTACTTACCTTTGGATAAACTGAGCAGACTAGACTTTATTCTTTCACTAAAATAGGCTTTTCCAGATTGCCTTTGAACCTTTAATTGGCTCTGTCTGGGGTCTTTTAGGGGTTGGGTTAGTATAGCTTCATTTTGGGTGTGTGTGTGGAAGGTTTAGTCAATGACTGGTGCTAAAAATCCATCCTGATCTAGAGCCTTCTCTCAGCACAACTGAGAGACTTGGATAAGGGGCACACGGTAGTAGGTGTTACAGGCAACCTTTGGAGACTGTCCTCCCACAGTCGTTTTTCAGTCTGCTTAGCAAATACTTAGTTGTCTGCAAAACATACTACTGTTCTGAACCTTCGGTAACAACTATAATGTAAACATATAACACACACCACACCTTATTAGTATTGCTGCAGGGCAATGGCTGGAGTAACAAAACCCATCAGTGACAACTTTAAGTGACAAAGGAATCAATACTCAATATCAGAGTAAACAGAAGTGGGAGAAAATTTATTTGCCAGAAATTAATCAAGCACTGGTTAATCAACATTGTTTCAGCAAATATTCCTGCAGGCTTGTGGGCAATTCACAGAGTTTAGTTTCAAGACTCTACTGGTCTATTAAAATAGTATTTATACTTATTTTTGTCATCAGTTTTGACTGAGAAACTTCCTGGAAAAACAACCCCACCCTAATTATAGCATATGAGATTCAGCTCCGAAGGCTCTTAAAATTGTGCTTGTCAAGCGTATGCCCCATAAGTAATGGGCTGTGGTGTAACACAGCAGAGCACCACACACAAAATGTTCCGCTACTTTTACCAGCTGCAAGGGAGTGTTTAGTCAAAGCAGTGGCAGAAAAAAAAAACAAAAAAAAACAAAAAAAACCCCAAAAAACAAACCCCAAGCTACCAATTCTGGTCTACAAATTTTAAGTTTGCCAGTTTCATTGCAGGAAAATTACTGTCTCGTCCAGTGGAGGGAGTTTTCTTTCTTTTTCAGGAGGATGCATAACAATCTCATGCAATTCAAGATCCAGGTGCAGAGGGGCAGCTCCTGCTACTAAGGTCTGGATGTCTCTTCTTCAAATACTTCCTGATGAGGAAGACCCAGTATGTCAGCCTAAGAGAAACACAGATATGAGGGAACACAACAAGATCAAGAACAACAAAAGCATCTTCAGCGTTTTCTAAAGCGTGGAGGGAGAAGAAAATCCAGCAGCTTCACCTTGGGGGAAAGCACAGGCAGGCTGGGTTTCACAGTGCTGCTGTACCCACCAGCCCCTCCTCAGGAAAGGAGATGAGGGCAAGAAAAAGGAACCAGGTTTGCTGACTGGACTTGCTGGTGGTAGGCGAGGGTGTGACAGAAGTTAATCAGCAGCTGCGTTCAGCATCACTGCATCTGAACCTAACCTCTTGTGTGATGGAGTCTGCTGCTTCTGAGGGGAGAGCCAGTAGCTGAAGAGGAATGATTCTTCCCTAAAAAACAACCAAGAACGTGGGGCAAGGGAAAAATAGAAGGTCCAGGGTGTAGCAAGCAGATGAGTTGGAGAGCCATAGCTCAGAGCTGGGAGTGCGCAATCCCACCAAAGACAAGACAGCTGGAAGGAGTAGCAAGCAGCCCCCCACCCCTCAGAGGTGAAGAAAAGCACACTAAGGGACCGGGCAGCATTTATGTCAACTCGGAGGCAGCCAACCAGCCATGCCTAGCCTACAAACAAGGACACTCTGGGGAGGGAAAGACTGGTTTGGAAACTTCTCTTCCTTCTTGACTAGCCTTTAGAGTCAATATTCAATATATGGTCTCACTCATGCTGCAGACAGAAGTCCTACTGCCCTCTGCTCCTACTTGGCATATCTGCTCAAAGGGTCAAATTTGCCATTTTATTTATTTGTATGTATTTATTTATAATGGAAACTCATATGCAGCCATCAGTTGCCAGAGGCTCTCAATTCTTTTCAGTGTCACTGTCTTCAGAGATAATTTCTCTTCCTGATAGACTCTTCATCTATTCCTTATGGCTAGATGTCCTTCCTTTTGCCTGTTATGATGCTTACTGTCAAGCACATACTTTACTAAGTGGTTCGCACTGCTCAGTGACTTGCCCTCATAAATAACAAATTGGTAGAATAAAAAAATTTTATTTTATTTCATGTAATTTATGAAAATATTATACATTGTTGAACAGATCTGCAGAATTACACTAGTTAACTGCAAATGGAAAATTTTCTCTTCAAAAGCAATTTAGTATAAATTGACCTTTTACAGTTTTTCTCCTTCAGATTCTCAAGTGAGATTACAAAACCTGTATATTCTGCCATACAATAATCAGCCACATTTGCCATCTCATCGAGTTTAGTCTTGTAGTTTTGTTTAGCAAAGTCATTGTAGCTTCTTCCCAAAGCCACGCTCAGTGGCCTTACTGAGGTTGGCTTATTATTTACTCATTGCATAGACCTAGACTGTGATCTTATTTATCACTGTCACAATGTCCACTTTTTTTGAACTTTGCCAATTTTCCAAGGTAAACTTAAAAATCTGTACATCACAATTCAGTGAGCTCCTTGCTTCCTTTAACGGTCGTAGATCAACTATCCATTCTTGTCAGCCTTTAATACTTGCCCAATAACATCATTTACAACAAATTGTACTTTTTTTTTTTTAGTGTAAATATATAAGCAGCCTTTATTCAGCTGCAGTAGATGCTAGCATTAGCTGCTCTGAAGTTCCTGATATATCACTTCTCCAACCTCATGGAGAAGTCTTAACCAAACCAACTGGCTAACTCGGTACAATAACAGACCAACATTAGAAAGGACAACCGACCGAGGAGACCTCTTCCTTATTCCACAGAGAACCTAAGGACATATGGGAAATTTAAGTACTAACAGATTCTAGCTATATAAAGATACAAACAAGAAAGCCTTTTTTTCAGAAGGAGGATATACTGTGATCTCAAAAGTAAAGTACAGCACGTAACATGTCTGACCATCTCAGATGCCCGTTTTTGTCCACACTTCAGACTCCTGGTCCATTGTGAGCCCCGTTCTTACAGCTCCGGCCATTACTCTGCAACTTTGTTTAAAAGAAGCCGCCCATTTACAATCAGCTATAAAGTTATGTACTCACTCTGCATGCCCCATGGGCTAAGTGCGCTCTTTTATAGCACATTCAAAGCTCACAGCAGGTCTCAGAGGGGCAGGGAGGGACAGAGGGAAACACCTGGAACTGGAACCTAACTGCAGTGATTCCCCTGTGCCCTGAGCTAACCTGCAGCAAGCTTTCCAGTAGTTGCACAGGGTGCTTTTTTATTTATTTATTTTTTAAATCAACAAGAGATGTTTCTTTGTAAACAGGAGTGTGTACAGATTACATTCACATACCTTTATTTGCTGCCTCAGCTGAAATGTAAGAATGATATTTAAAAATGCAGAGCATCCTTTCAGAAAACCTGTGACAGTTACAAGAAGAGTAAAAATACAAGATAGAGTCCTGAGAGATAAAAATTTATTTATATCTGATCAGCATGTCATGATATGGTCACAACTCATACAGCTGACATTCTTATAGCCAAAAGAAGGTGTTGGTTTTTTTTTTCTTTTTAAAAATACATTTTTCTTTCCAGCAGGAAGGATTTTTTTTTTTTTTAACAAACATTTCACACTAGGCAGGAATTAAAAACAATGGCTTTTTCAATATGACAACACGGCTGGTGAGCACTGGATCCCCCACCAGTGTCTTAGATTCAGATTTCAAGTTTTCCCTCCCACTTTCTCCCTCCCCGATTCCCCCCACCTCTCACAGAAAAACACCACAAAGAAAAACAAGACAAAACCCAGAAGGGAAACAAAGAGGTAGATGTAACTACAACCATGGTGCTGTTTTGGAAATTGTGCAAGATGTCTTACTATGCTCCAAGGAGTTCCTGTTTTCTATGCTGTATGTTGCAGCCTTACGCACCAGCAGTTAACACGAAAGGTGACAGGGAGCTAAGAGCTATTGTTAGCGAGAGATGCCAGGGCCACAGAATGAAGGGTGCTGTTCCACTGCATATTGCTTTACCTAGCTGAAGTTGTTTAAAAACAGACCACTCTGTTAAAAAATATACGTATCTACAAAATGATTACAGCCTTGCTCACAAGAAGGCTGGATTCACATCTTTCTAGGATGGTGGCAGCCCAGGGTTGATGGGGGCCCAGGTTCTGCTCTTGGTGTGCTCTCAACTCTCAGAAACTTCAAGGGGAATCATTGCTGCGCAGTGACCTGCGGGGAAACTCTGCAACCTGAGCGCTGGCAGAGTTTCCAGCAGGTGCTGGAGTGAGCGAGGGCTGCAAAAGCTGCTTTCCCCCTTCCTCCCAACTGCTCCACTCCTCCCCTTACCACTTCTGGCATAGAAACATTTGTCTCTGTGTCCTTCCTGATGAGAGCTCTAATAAGAAACGTTATCTATCACAAATTAACACTGCAGCTGAATAGTGAACCAAACTGTTACGTTACTATTTGTTGTGTTTGTGGTAAGCACAATAGAGATTGCGTATCTATTAGATATAAGCACAATAAATGCAACCATCAAAGAAAATAATCTCATCTATTAAGGATTAGAAGCACATAAAATAATCTTGAAAAAAAATCAACTTTATTGTTGCCACACAAAAAAAAATAATGGGAAAAGACACCTAATAATCTCAGTAGAGAAATGATGCTTCTGGTATCTGTCTACATTTCTGAAAGACATCTTGGCTGCTGGAAAGAGTTGATAAAAAAATCCAATGAAATAAATTCAGTAAAATAATTCCAAACACGACCAGCCCTTTGCAAAATCATTGAGAGTCACTACAGGCTTCTGCTTCCATTTTATCATACAAAACAAAAATGCAGGTAACACAGGAGGGAAGGAGAAAATTGGAGGTGAAAATAACCGGTATCAAAAAAACTAATTTTTATCATACAAAATGAACACCATTGTAGAGTAATTTTAAGGAACTAACTCACTTTAATAGGACAGTTTTTCAGTGTATAATTACTTCATTATCCAATGATAAAATAAAAGGTTTAACTTTAAAATGCATAGAATCCTTTTAAAGACTTCTTTTGTATCACAGCCAGATAGTCTACAGTTTTACAGAAAAAATAAAGCTGCTCAGAAGTGTTCATAATGTATGCAGACATTTTGAACCAGAGTATGGTTTCAATTTTGCTCTTCCAATTATTCTTTTAAAAAAAAAAACAACTGTAAAAACTATCAAATATGCAGTTTTGCAAAATAATCCTTTATTTCATATGGCTCCATTATTTCCAAACAATACAGTACCCCAGATGTGTAATTATTTTGTGTGATTGGATCAGATCACCACAAAATCTCCAGCTGACTATCAAGAGAATGCACCCAACCCCGGTCTCCTGTTTTGGAAATCCCAGTTTGAAGTACCTTTGGTCCCAGAATTTTATGTCAAGGCAAAGCGGAGCAGTTGAATCCTGTCACACACAGTGATCGGTATCTGTATTATCTTGTACAAACAGGTGGAAAAAGTTAACAGCACTTTATGGCAGTGTCAGACAAAAAAAGTTACATCATTTGCAAAACAAGTGAATAATGAACAGTACCACAGTGATCATTGTATTGTTACTGCAATAATAAGATGCATTTTACTTTTGATGCTGGGGGTGGAGAAGGAAGCTTTTAATTTTCCAGTGAGCACAGTAAATTGAAATCTCGCTTTTCAAAATCTGATGAGAGCAACTTAAAAAAAAAAATAAAAAAATCCCTCCTGCAAGAGACATCGTTGTTGAAAAGCTTCATAGAACCCTACATAAAATACTAGAGAACCTGTAAGGAAGGCGCACTCACCAAAGGGCACTGAAGAAAACGCTGCTCGTTGTGAATGGGCAGATACTCTTCGTGAAACGGCATTCAAAGAGCAGTAATGCTAAACCGTTAGGACTTACATCATTTCAAATTGTAACAACTTGTTTATGAACAATTAAACATAGAAACGTACAGATGTTTTGTGTGCAACCCTGGCAGACAACCATCTTTATTCGCAATACACTTAAATTGCTGTGTTCTCACTTCTATGTGCAGCAGCTTTCAGTTCACGTTTTTACTGTAAGATTTTCATTCTGTATCACTTTATACATTCTTCCATTATATTTCTCCCAATATAAATTCCAAGTTATATTAATTAACCATTTTGTGATCGACTGTATGGTTCATCAACATAATTTTTTATCAAATGCATTTTGAACTCTTCAGAAAAGGAAGCCCATGGATGGCGCAGCAAAATGCCCACTACATCTGTAACACTGGCCAACTGCCAGAAGGTAGAACCGAACTGCAGCCGACAGGAATTTAGGTTTCACAAACTAGCCCTGCTAAGCTCCAATCAGTCTTGAACAGCATCGTATTTTTAGCACAGAATTTCCTATATATTGTATACTTTTTATGTTTTTCCCTTAATAGAAAAACTTCTTCTATCCAATTTATTCTCCTTCATGAAGCAGCATCCAAGTTCATGCTGGGAGGGTACTCCGGAGTTTGTTAACAACGGTTTCATTCCACTGTCATCTACAGCAACTCAGCCGTATGGAGACACAGCGTCAGGTGCTCTTCACATTTTCCAGTGCAGGCAGGAAAGAAGCCTAAGACCTAATACTATTTACTCACCCTACCAAAACAACAATCAGTGCTTGAAAACAAACGTCTCGCAATAGTAAGAACTACAGAGGAACAAACTGAAAATGAACAGGACCAGATAAATCAAATGATTATCTGAAACATTATTGCGCATTACTAATTTCTTTAGGCAGCATGTGAACACTCACTATTGACTGCAATCCACTGGAAAAAAAAATACTGCATTTGAAAAAACAATTTGCTCTGACATGGAGTTCACAGGGTCTATAAAGAACAACCTCCTGATGTGAGCTACTGCTGTGCAATCTGCTTATATAAACTTCCCTTTTTATATCGCTCTCGTCTGTCCTAGCTCAAAATAAAACCAGCTGTGCTATAGGCACCTCTGTGGTCCTGATCAAACCACCTGGTGGAGGACAGAAACGAGCAGCTTCTCATCTGCATTTTGCAATTTTGAGAGTCCGTTTACGCCCATGTGCTGCAGACATAACCACTTACATGGGAATGGCGCTGGCCTGCCCCAACGCCCTCCCGTAAAACGGCAGATTAAATACATTCATTCCATCAGCTGTACTTTAGCAAGAGCAAAAGGAAAAAGAAAAATAATACTCCCATGACATGCCTTTCAGGGCATACCTCCTCTTAAATGGACTTTAGGTTACAGCAGAATTCAGGTGCATAAAGAGATGGGACTTAGAAACAGTATCTTTCTTAAAACATGAAGCTATAGGCAAACACCATCCGTTGCCTCCCACCTGCAGTGGTTCTTTTAAGTCAGTGAGGGCACTTGTAGTTCAGAAGAACTGTGGTGTCCCATTTTGCAGCCATGCCACTGAGCTACCTTAGGATAAAACTACTGCTTTTGGGGAGACAGGGGTGGCATATTTGACAAGGTATTTTTCCGTTAAGTCAGGGAAATTGGCATTGCCTCTTATTTTGGTATGCTTGTAGCTGCCCCCCAAAGGGAACAGTGGCTAGGTTTTGGATCCTGCACACCACCCACTGTGATTCATGTAGCAGAAGCGGGAGAGAGAAAGGGGATCAATATTGCTAACTCAGAGCCAAAACTACTGAGGGCTTACTTTGTTCTCAGTGAAATTACTCTGTAAAAGGCAGTATGCCAACAGCTGAAGTTCTGGCTACTCTGCTTGTATTTAGAGAGATTAGTTTTATTTTAGGAACAGCTCTCTTAAATCTGTGTATAATCACATAAACACAATGCCAACTAGACCTGCCAGAAATAATACCGTACATCATACACATCCTTTCAAAAGTAACCTATGTTACACATCTAAAAAGTGTCTTCTGTTCCAGTTTGCCCTTCAATTCAACTCATCCTTCTTCCAGTAAGATTTTAGCACAGTGGTGAGCTAATTAATACTGCCCTCCATGTAGTTATTCAGAGTATTTACCATACTTTTCTTTTTTTGCAGTAGCATCTTCCTATAGATTTATGATAGCAATTATACCTATTTTTTCTTTTTAAGAAACTAGTTTGTCTTCTATTACTCCTTAGCAAAACATTAAGATGGTTGGCATTGAATTATTTAAACTCTCCCACAAGTATATTTAGCACTGTTGCAACTAGCGGGGAGAAAAAGGCCTCTATAAACCACTCAAAGGTCACCTTGGTTGGACTGCAGTATACAAAATACAAAGGTGGCTAAAAATCACCAGCAGCACCATCAGACCTTCAGAAACAGCTAGAATTGCTCTGGCTTCCAATGCATGACAAATAAACCTTTCCTCTATTCCCTAAGTTTTATGTCTTTCCTTCACTGTATTTTCACCTTGAAGAGTGCATTTTGAAAACTAATAATGACTGTTGAGATGCATTCTGAACAAAAAGGGAAAATTAACCAGGTGACTTTATATTTTCCAAGCTCCCTCATAGTATGAGATACTGGTAGCACACGGAATTCGGAGAGCTGATGGTAAGACCACAGCAGAGATGGGCTGATTCATCAAATGCGGATAGCTTTCAATCACACTATGATGCTGCAATGCTTTTTTGAGGACCGATTCCTCACAAAACACATCTGATGCTGGATCTTATTTGGGTCTTGGTTTTAGATCAATGTGTCTAATACAACAACTGCTGACTTGCGTAGCCGCAAAGATACTGCCACCAGCTCTGTGGAGTATCTTTGACTCCAGCACAATGAGTTGCAATAAAGTACAAGTTGTGCAAATGAGGAATCTCTACCACACCAATGCTGTACAGACTACTGAAGAGACAAGTTGCTGAATTTTCTGAGCTCTAACTACAATGCCAAGAAATACTTGCGGTGACAGAGCTTTCTCGTCACAGACATTCTTCTACGGTGGTTGTACGATTGCACCTTTTGTCCAAATGCTGAATTTGCTTAAGTGTGGGTGAGAGTATACATTTTTTTAAAAATACAGACAATTCTTAAAATAATACATCATCAGGTCACTATGTTACTGATCTTCACTTTTAGTGGAGTTTAAAATTTCCCCAAAGAGAGGTAAGAGTCCGTCCAGTATTTTCCTTTACTCTTGAATATTCACATTTGCACATACAACAAGATAGATACTCATTCGCAAGAGCCTGGATTCCCATTGTGTCCTCAGGTCCCATTCCACTTTTAAAATAGGCAATGATAAAAATACTGAAAGATGCAGTACCACATACCGCCTGACAAAAATGCAAGTGATTGTATGCCGACTAGCCACAGGTTACTGAGGGTCATCTCCCGAGAAATAGCTTTTGTTTGACCCTGCAGAGGAGGAAAAGCTCCTAAAAGAGAAAAGAAAACACATTTAATGCTTCTGCAGCAGGAACGATAGCCTTAAGGCACAATTCTTTACCATCACTGCTTGTCCCAGCAACAGTTCCCACAAACGATTAATTGGTTACTTCTGTACTACGCTGTTAAATTTTCAAAAGATTCACCGGCATTATCATTTATCTTCAAGAAAATAAAAAAGCCCAACCCTTATCTTAATTATTAAGACCAATTTTCATTTTGTTTGGATATAAACTTTAAGCATAAACTTCAAAGCATTCCTTAAAATCAGCAATCCTCATTGTATTCAACCTTTGTAGGGAGATCCGGCTGTCAACTAAGTTTTCTGTGTTATTTTTTAAGTTTTATTAATATCTGTATGATCAAATTGAATGGATTCCATATAAAACTTTACAGCTGCTTGGTAATGATTTTATATACTGTGAAGAAGCAACACACATACATTCTCAAGGTTTCTCTTGCAAATATAAATATAGACACACTTTTTTTTTTTTTTAGAACAACAGTTTCCACAAATCTTTTGAATGCTGATTGGCCGGTCAGCCATATAGACTAAGGGAGCACTGTAATTTGCCATGCAGTTTTCCAGAAAGATTTTACTGAAATACTCGTTCAGATGAGAAAGACTGGTGGGAGATACAGCTGACACAATTAAAAAATTCATTTTTCCCTATTTTGACTTTTTTCTGACTTAGAACACTAAATTAAACGTGTCTGAATACATCAGAGCTTTATGATCATAAGCAAATTGCTTGCATATATTTACATCAGCATATTAAATAATTTGCATTACATTTTACTGAGATACACAAAGCCTAGATGATACAAACCACTTTTGTTGTTAATCCTGAACAGTGGATACAAAAACTCTAAATATGCCAGAGAAGATGATGTACTTGCTGCAGCATTATGGAATCACAACTACTCATAGAAGAACAAGAGACAAATGATTCAAAGAGGAAAGATATAGCCGTGTCAATTTTTGATCTTAGAAACCACACAATTTGGGCAATTAGATACCATCAGCAACTTATCTCTATGCTTCACATTTGCAATCCCTGGAGGAATTGCAATCAAGCATTTAAGACAAAGCTTTTCTTCCTGTCTGGATGCTCTTAAATAATAAAAAAACCCACCTAAAAAAACCCCTGACGAGTCCCATCCTCCTCTCACTGATCTGTATTTTCACACATGGGCAGATTTGCCACACCATTTATTCCCCAGTAATTCTCACTGCTAAGCTTCTATTTGTCCACTCTACGCTACATTTGTTCTTCCATGGCCCATTTGTTTTTCTGTACCAATACTGACCTTTGGTTTAAATAACTTTTCTTTTTCCTTGGTACTGATAGCAACTGTCTCTTCCCCCTCTCCCAAGCCAACTTGTATCTTGCAGAGAAAACGATCCTTTCACTTTCCTAGCTGAGACAAGCAAGCACTTTTAGTTGTCCTTCACAGAAACAACTCCTCCTTCCCTTAATCATCTTAGCACCTATTATTTGTCCCTCTTCTCGGTTCAATTCATACTTCTTGAATGAGGATGACAGACCTGTAAGCAGCATTTCCAGAGGAGGATTTGGATTTGGTACAATGAAAAGTATTTCTGTAGCACCAGTGAAACCCTTTTCCCTGTTGCACTGTAGGATGACATCACTTACTTTTTCAGTTACATCACACCAGTTGGCTTATGATCAGATTGAATGAGGAGCATGATGACTTCAGTATACAGTACTCATTTCCAACTGATAAGCTCCTAGTTTATAGTTTTTTTTAATTAGTCTCCAAGTGCTTTTGTCCTGCTAAATGTATTTCTGTTACTGCAGTGTTCAAATTTATCCTGCTGAAGACTTCAGAGAAATCATGAACTTGCCAATACAAGCTTTCCACTAGCTGCTAAAATAGGAGTCTTTGTGTTGCTTATACGTACAAATATTAACTGTAAACAGTTTTAATTGTATAAATGAAATGTGTAAAATGCACCTGCAAGAAAGGATGGGACAGTTTTGTATTCAAATTTTAGGCAGGTACTTTTTTTTAAGTAGTCTAATATTACAGGTTTTCCGCAGATCCATTAAACTTCTGAACACTTAGGAATACAGCAAAAAGGAAAAAGGTGTTTTAGGCTTTGTTTCTTCCTCTTCCCAAAGAAATATATGCCAAAATAATGTATTCCTACCAATTACATTGTCAATACTTTCAAAGTTCCATGTAGCTTTAAATGTTACTCCAGCTTTAGGAAGTAAGTTTTAAGACCTGAGACAAGTTCCTAAGCAGTGTGTATTTAAAAAAAAAAAAAAAAAATCAAAATGCTGAAACAGCCCTAAGTCTTAAAAGCACCCCAGCTTGAGACAATGTAACACACCAATACAAAGCGAGCTCTCCAGCAGCCTCAGGGATTCTCCTCACATTAGGCCTCAGGACTTTTCCAAAAACTGTAACAGCACTTTTGCAGTAAGCCAACAAAAGCAATGCAAGCAAGTTCTCAACTGGCATAAATAGTAGTAACTTTAAAATATGCTAATTTATGCCTAATAAGGTACTATGTCATAGCATTTACATTTAAAACTTGTCTTGTTAATTCATACTGATTACATTGGCAAATTACAACCAATTATCCTGTTTTGGAGTGCATTTCAGTGAATAAATCTGATTATATTCATTATACTCTCTGAAATTCTGGTCTAGCTAGATTTTTTGGGTATGATTTATTTTAATGTTGTTTGTGAAATAATGTCTCAATAACAAGAATTCCTTACCTCCTATTGATGACACTTGTAGTTTTAAACAGGTTCACAAATTTATTTGTCTAATAAAGTCCAATATATGCATTTGGATGCAATTTATATAGCAGGGTCTGACTTTTGCCATCAATGACAGATGAGTGACAGCAGTATTTCATAAAGCAAAATACAACTCTGGGTTGTTAAAGAGTTCTATTAATCTTTTTAAGCACTACCATTGATGAATTAAGCACTCACAACTGAATTAAAGCAGTCTTTGCAATAAATCATCTAATAGAAGTAGCGTCTTTGTTTAACATAGTCACTCTGGAATATTAAACTCAGTTGATTCAAGAGACTGAATATTTTTTCCCCCTAAACAACTGTGCTACTTCCTAATGAAGAGATTATTTTTCTTCAGAGACAAGTTGCACTATTTCATCTGGAGCCTTCCCACCCAGTCTGTGTTTTATAACCTTCCTTTCCTCTGTGTCTAAATAAAACTCTATTTTTATCTCTCTGGATTTTCTTTTTTTTTTCCTATGATGAATTCCTCTGTTTAATATTCTGTACACACACACAGCCACACACACACCTGCTGGAGGGCAGATGACACACTACAGTATCAACTGGATGGAAAAAAAAGAGCCTTGAGGAAACACTTCTCCAGCTATAGTTTCAAAGTATTTACCTGATATTTTAAATCACATGTTTGCCAGTATCCCTTCAATAGTGTTATTAATGCCCTAAGTTTATTTAGATTCCCCTGCTCCATTAACACTGAAAATATGTTATGATGGAAGGGATCCTCAGTACCTCGCAGCAATGAGGCCGGTACTGGCAGCGCAGGGCTGCACATCAGGACTTCCAGAAACTTTATGCTATGTAATTCTTACAGATCCCTCCAATCATAGCATCCTTCTGTTCAGCTTAACAGGAAACAGAAGAGGACTATGGTTCTGGATTAGACCTGCAGACGACTCACATCGATTTTCTTTAGTGGTACAAGCGCCAGAGGAACATGCTAAATAACCACACCAAGCAGATAAAATAACCTGCCTCACATAAGAGTTACTTTAATATTAATAATTATACCTACTGTATTGTGTGTGAAGAATGTACACATTCTTAAATTATTTTGAGATCCTTCTAAGAAAAGGACCATTCTCTTTGCTAGGTACCATCCTACCTGTTTCATAGAAATGTGTCAAGAGATCCTCCTTCTCAATGAATCGTTGATATAGCCAATGTGTAAGAGCTTCAGGCTCTGCAGGTACATCTTTAACTGGAAAAATCCTACCAAAGAAACAAACACAAATTCAACCCAGAAAATATGTTCTCTATGTGAAGAACAAAACTCTTCCCTTCTGCCCCAGCCCACCCCAAAACATGGAGAACAAGAGTTTAGTATAAAACCAACTGCATGGTTCATTCTCTCTCCAATTCACAGATCACACAGGTATTAAGGATACAAAACTGGTATGTGCCAGGTTCCCAGCCAGATACACGCAGAAGACACATGCATTATTAGCTTCTGTCAAATGCTGTAGTACACCGTTTGATAAAAGCTATTAAGTTGTTGTTTGGGTTTTTTTTTTGTTTTTTTTTTTTTTTTTTTTTAATAGAATACCACCACACTGTATTACTATCCTTAAAAAAATACGAACCAAGAAGCAATGAAGTTCATGCACCGAAACAGAAAGAAATAAAAGACTGAGAAGGTTCATCCACAGTTTTGAAGAAAGAGTTCTTCAACAGGCAGAAGCCACCTAATGACATCACTAAGTACCAATAGCTCTCCTGTATCCCAGAAAACAAGTCCTCTGTGCTTTTCAAAGGATGCCTGAAATTTCTAAAGCAGGTTTTACACTGAAAACTGACCATGTAAATAAGCGTGCTCAAATATATTGCTGCTCTATTGTAAAAACCCCAGTGGAAGAAGGTCTACTTAGAAAATCAGATATCCAGGGCAGAACTCAGAGATACATACATACAGAAACCCTCAAATAACACACCGTACCTCACTGGATTTTTTTCTAAATAGAATTTCAAGTCTTGCAGTAACTGTGAAATCTCCTCAGTAGACCCTAAGAGCTTGTGTTTCTGCTGTGTTCTTGCAGCCCTGAGGAGAAGGACTTGGGGATGTTGGTGATGACAAGCTCAACATGAGCCAGCAATGTGCGATCGCAGCCCAGAAGGCCAACCGCATCCTGGGCTGCATCAAAAGAAGTGTGGCCAGCAGGGTGAGGGAGGTGATTCTGCCCCTCTACTCCACTCTCGTGAGACCCCACCTGGAGTACTGCGTTCAGCTCTGGAGTCCCCAACATAAGAAGGACATGGACCTGCTGGAGCGTGTCCAGAGGAGAGCCACGAGGATGATCCAAGGGCTGGTGCACCTCTCCTATGAGGAGAGGCTGAAAGAGTTGGGGCTCTTCAGCCTGGAGAAGAGAAGGCTCTGGGGAGATCTTATTGCAGCCTTCCAGTACCTAAAGGGGGCCTACAGGACTTTTTACTAGGGCATGTAGTGATAGGACGAGGGGGAATGGCTTCAAACTGGAAGAGGGCAGGTTTAGATTGAACATTAGGAAGAAGTTTTTCACTTTGAGGGTGATAAGGCACTGGAACAGGTTGTCCAGAGAGGTTGTTGAGGCCCCAACCCTGGAGGTGTTCAAGGCCAGGCTGGACATGGCCTTGGGCAGCCTGGTCTAGTGGGAGGTGTCCCTGCCTATGGCAGGGGGGTTGGAACTCGATGATCTTCAAGGTCCTTTCCAACCTAAACCATTCTATGTGTTTCACTGGGAGGCCAACGCAGAAGAGGTGTGTATCAGGCTAGCCTGAAAAAATCATACTCTGAAATACAAGACCTTTACTGTCGGTTTCTCTTTTCAGGTGAGCTCCCATTTACTCTGTCATCTATGCCACACTTCTACATTTCATCAGTGGATTTTTCATTTCTTTTTAAAGACAGTCCTGAATGACTATACTGAAATGAATTTGAAGTAACACCACAATCATGCGGGAAGTGTCTGAACAGATGTGGGAATGTCAGACTACAGAAATATGACACTTCTGCAGAATGCTTTTGTTGCTGTTACTGTTTTCAACATCTTTGCTTGCTTTGTTGCCAATTCATTTGTACCTCCTTTCAGTTTGACGCATGGAAAAATAAGCTGTACGTGGAGGACAAAAGCAGCAAAGCATTGCTCCAATGAGCGAATTAAAAATAACAGTGCTTCGGTATACAGAGATAACTTCAATATAAGGAGAGAAACAATTTTATTTTCCATCTATGGCATCAACACAAACTCAGATATTTCTGTAGCCTTTGTAGCAATTCTACCTGGGTCCTTCTCACACTGCGGAGTTCTCTATGCTATAGTAAAGCCAGTCTCGGTAACCAGAAATTAGCAACTGTTATCTCAGGTAAAATACAGTTTGAAGAGAAGTTTTTGACCAAAGACAAATATTATGAAAGAGTTGGTGGTCCAGTAAATAGCTCAAGTCCTCAGCGTGCATATTAAGGACAATGACAAAGACAGGTAATAAAGAACTATTTTATCTTGAAGCCCAGATGTTATACAGGGGATTAAAATTAAACCACATAGAGGCAAATAAAAAACACACCCACAGAGAAAGGACCATTTTTGTTGAGTGTATAACACTAAGAAAGACTTACTCTCTGTCCCCAAACACAACCCAGTTGCCAAGCACTATTTTTACTCTCTTCTGCCTCTCTGCTGTGAAGAGATAAAAGGACTCAGCAACGGGATATTGTGTTTCACAGTGTATTTCCGCAGGACAGATGTTTGCTTACGCAAGTTTGAAGATGGTTCAGAACTAACAGAGCGCGTGTGTGGGCTCAGGACAGAAGTCTAGGATTACCGGGCTTCATACAGTTTCTATTGTAAGCTGCAAATACTCTTCACCTCCACTTCTCAGTTACCTAATGGGTAACAACTCTACAGCTCAATAACCTAGTTAAGCCTGGTATTTTTCCAAGAATGTACCTTCTAGTCTGAAAACATTATCACAGAATCTTACAAGATACTCATTAGAAACAATTTACGAGATGGCACTTTAATGGAGTAGCAAAGTAGCATAAGTGATACCAACATTGTGAGAGACTAATGGAATGCAGCACACCACTTTCCTGCCTGTATCCATCCAGGCTCTTGTATGAATCAATACAGCACCAGAATACTCGACTCTCTGGATATAAACTCCGCTTCTGAAAAGTTTAAGAAGCAATCACTGTTACACCCAGTTTGAATGATTATTAATGCAGAGTGGAAAACAACCGGTTTTCCAATAATGCTACACCAGCAGTCACAATTTAGCAATGGTAAGTGCTAGCATATTTAGAAGCATTTTCAAACACACTTTTAGATTATCCAGAGTTCTTTTTACAAGGGAAACATTCTTATTAATGACTGAGCGAAATTAGAGATGAAATTTTTTTAAAAAATCCTTAGACTCTGGGAACAAGCCCTTCCTGTCCTAAATAAGGTGAAGCTAAACCTTCCTGTATTTATACTAAACATATTGCCAATATAATAATTCTCAGCCCATCAGATGGCTCAGCTGGCATCTGTCTTTTAAAAGAACACCCTCTTTAAGGAGATTGGGTTCAGGAAAGTCTACTGTTACGAAACTCTCTAGACAGACCATCCAAAACAAGGGCGGAAAGCCATTGCTCTGACCGGAGCAGGATCATACCCAACCATCAGCTGCCAGGTCTAGTGTTAAAAGATGCAGGAAATAGTTTCTTCTTTTCAATGAGATATGTAAACAGTTGTCAATGTGGTCGCAGCATAAGCATCATCTTGGCTCTACCTCACCTTTGGGTACCCAGCATCAGGAACATCACTAAAAGCAAACAGTTTGCTGATCTTCTCAGGAAAATAAAATGTTATCACCACGCAGAACTGTCCCGACAAGGAACAAGGTCAACCTGTAACATCTGAAGCTTCTAGATTCTCTTGGGCACTTCAATCCTTCTAGCTTTTGGACAAAACTAACCTCTGTTACTAACTTCTGAAATACAGCATTTTCAGAAACATTTAATCTCTTTTAAATGGTCTTTATTGGAGAAACCACCTCTGATTTTGTATTAGAATTCTAAAGTTCACAGATACCACCTTTAAATACTAACTGCCATTTACCATCTGTCCTACCCTGAATTTAAAGTTCTTTATTACCCCCTACTCTTTCTAAATCATCCTATTATTTGCTGTTTCAACAACTTTTAAAATAAACTTGGCATGATGGAGGTTGTTGGTAGATCTCAGGCATGACCAAAAATAAGTTACTTGCGTAAAAAAGCGTATGAAAATACATAGCCTAACTGGATGCCCTTCATACACATTTCTGTAAAACTCATTCAGCAACCACAATGTATTCCATCTTATTTATAGCTAGGAGTCTCGTTCATTTCAATAAATCTGTATTAACATAGACACAAAAAAAAAAACTTCAGTAGCTGAAAGCTTGTTTCAATGGCAGCACAGTACAAAAACTGGTACGAGAAAGAAAGGTGACATCGTACTCATCCGCATTATGGCACAAAGATAGCTGAGTTAGCTGGAAATAGCATGGCGCTTTCATGCAGCATAAATGCAGCTATTCTCTGCAGTGGCAGAGACTACGGCTGGCTCCGACTTCAGGGCCTCTACACCACAATCACCATCACAGGGTGCAAACGTGGGATATGGTCATACAAGGGCACGCCCCAGCAGAAAGCTAACGCACAAAACCCCCAACCCCATGCCATTCTTGACTGGTTTTTTTTCAATTTTTAACTCTTGCATTTTGACAACAGAACTGTAGCACGTGGGAAATCTTACTATTAGAGAAACTCAGAGACCAGCTGACAAACACCAAGTCAGTTAGACTAAAGAAGTGACTGGTGTAAGAAAAAAAGAAATAATCCCAAAACTCAACTCACTGTGGGGAAATGGTGGGAGCTGAGAATAGTAGCCAGTATGTGGTCTTGCTACACAGACACCAAACCACTCACCTTATTTCTGTTGAGTGTAACTGCAGTAAATCTGGGCTTATGGTCAATGTACATCACAAAATGACCCAAGCATAAAGCTAAACCACTCTGAGAAGAGGAAACAAACCTTTCCAACAGATTCACTGAAAGGCAGGTCTCAGCGATGCCTCTAGTTAGAGATGCCTTGCACCTTCCAGCGCCTTTTTTTTTTTTGGTGCTTACTGCTTTAACAGATGGGTTGAAATTTCCCCCCAGAATCCCAGCACATTTGACCTGGAAGAAGTTAATTAGGTATTTTCCCTGAGTATTATCTTTCAGAAAGCAAACGGTTTTTCAGCACTTTCCATTTTGAGACAAGTCTGTCAGGGTCAAAAATTTACTTGATAGTTAGAAGGGTAAGTTCTCACACCTTTGTTTTGAAGAATCTGAAACTTGGTAAATGTCCTTTTTTCTAGGGAGGTTTCTTTTGACATCCTGAGGAAAATCAGGCCACACCTTAGCCTAATTTTGAACTTCTGAAAAACACGTCATTTGTACTGAAAACTCTAGTTTGAAAAGCAAGGCTCAACTCATTATCAAAATTGAGCTTTCAAACAAAAAAGATGACTGGATTAAACTGATCCTTCTCTGCCATTTCCATCAGCTAGAACAGCACCTGAAAATGAAAACATAAGGCTGGTTGCTGTGTCCTCTATGCTCCTCTGCTGCTCCCTAAGTAGGATGAAAAAGAAATAATCCTGCAGTATAAGGACAGGCTACGAGAAAAGGAAAACACTAGATTTGAAAGACTGTGAGGCAGAGTCAGGTTGTGACCATGGGGAACAGCAGAAAGGACTGCTTGAGTGACCAGAACAAAAGAGGCTCTGCAGTCTCCTCTGCTCCAGTTTGAGTAGCACAGAAAATGTTGCTTTTTTTCCCCACTGCTCACCATCAATTCCTCACTCTG
The DNA here is from genome assembly GCA_008711295.1 of Anarhynchus alexandrinus. Lineage (NCBI taxonomy): Eukaryota > Metazoa > Chordata > Aves > Charadriiformes > Charadriidae > Anarhynchus > Anarhynchus alexandrinus. The sequence goes on from VUYV01000112.1 coordinate 2,025,922, forward strand.
GACTACTCTAAAAGGGGAAAAGCATGTTTAAATCCCAATTCTCCTTTCATACAGTAAAGATGACATCTGGTCAAAACTTTTCTTTACCTTTTCCAAAGGAGCTTGTTTTTTTTACTTTTTTTTTTTGCTGTAAGTCAGTTAAAAGAAATGATAGATGAGAAACTAGTGCACTAAAACATAAGACTCATGCAGAACTTTCTGTCTCCCCAGTTATTTAAAAATTACCCTTAAAATTTATTTCAAATGCAATCACTAAGACATTTCAAATTACAAACAACAAGCAAAATTTTATTATACTAAATGAAGGAAAAGGGGAGAATAACAACAATCCAGACATACTTGATCTACATTTCATGAAAATTTCAGAGGACATCTACGTCAAATGCAGAAAAATAGAAACACCTCTCACATTTTCCATCTTTGGGAGCCATTTCCATCCTTTTAAAGATGAAGTCTGCTTTACTTCAGGTTCTCCTTTGCCAACTGAATTTGTTTCAAAGAGTTAAAGAAACGCACCAACTTTACAAGGGACATCTCAGAGCTCAACACAGCACAGGCCTTTAAAACCTCAGTCACTGATTTAATCCTTGCCTAAACTGTTAAGGACAAAGAGTAGTTAATACCCAATTGTTATCAAAATTATGAATTACTGAGGAACCATCTTGAATTTGTGACCTGCAGAATATGCACTGGCATTCCCAGCTGACAACCCCAGATACTCTAATGGCTCTGTTACAGCAATGTTTTGGTCTCCACATGGAAGATTAACTTAAAGTACTTTATGTTTCCTGGTCAAGCCTTAGAGCTACACAGGTCTGGTGTATCATCCTCCACTCTGTGGCTTGACCAGCTCTCACGCAGCAACACCACACAGAAACCTCCCAGGACACTTTTCAGCACATTAAAAGGTAGCTCTGCATTTCCAAACAGGAGTGCCAGGGATGAGAGGAAGGAGGTTGACATGGCAAGGATCAGCTAGCTGGTCACAAAGTACAGCTGTTTGTAGCATGCACTGTTTAACTCGCATAAAGGGTTTTGGTGTTTTTCCAGAACTGCTCCCGATTAAGGTCTGACAGAGAAAGAGACTCAAGACATCATTGTATTTTCAAACAAGTGAGGACACTACCTAGGAGGCACACGTGCAAAGCTCCTGAGAGACAGTTTTCTGCTGACCATACCTATAATTTCAAAAATAAGCTGTAAGAAATTGATGCCGGCCCACTGGGCTTCAATTATCCAGCTTCCCAATCTTGGAGAAGGTTCAATAAAGTGATAATAGGACTGTAAGGTTTTCTTTAACACCAGAAACCCTCTGGGAGAAAACTGTTGTTCCCTACTCTTCCCTGTCCGCCACCCCCAGTTTCCCAGGCACATACTCCCATCTTCACAGGTACCTTCTTCAGTGGTACCAGCAACTTTGTTCAAATCATCAATACACGACTTAAAGTTATCAAAACCCTTAAGATGCCCATTACATTACAACATTCTGCTAAAAAAAATAACTCCTAATTAGTAAAGTCAGGTGATCTGGGAAAAAATAAAAAAAAAAAGTTGCTGTAATGCCCTCAAGGGAATCCAAGAGGAAAATTTCTGTATAAGCAATTGAAAAGGTTGATGCAAAATGAGTAAATTCATGTACACACGCTGGTCAGTCATTCTCTGCTAATCCTGCCATGGATAAATATATCCTTTACGTAAAACAGAAAAATATTTTTAAAGCCATACAAAAATATCTAAAAATAAATTTTATTGTCAAAAACACTGAAGGTGAAAATTCACCGTACTCACTCCAAACTACAGCTCTAATTCCAGATACATTAAAAGGTCTTAGCATATCATAGCTAGATGACATGCTAAATCTGGAAAAAAGGATACAAAAGCGATATGACTTTTTTAGTACAGAATTATTCTGGGTAGTCAAAGAGAAGAGTTGCAGAAGGATCTGACGATAGTTGCAGAAGAAATTAAATACCAGTAAATGCAAGGCAATGAACACTGGGGAAGGAAAAAGCACCAGCAGCTACACATACACTGCCACAGCCTCTAAGATTAGCTATTATTACTCTGTTAAGTGATCCTGAAATCACAGTAGGGAATTCAGGATGTCAATTCCCTCACAACCTAGTTATAGCAGAACCAGAAAAGGCACAGACAAAAGTAACGAGATAATCAGGGAAAGACTTTTGTGTAAGGAGACACCAAGTAGATGAAGACGTGTCGGGCTGGGAGGAGGACAGGGACAGCTAAGGCAGGATATGAGAAAGCACTGTAAAATCACAGGCCATGGAGAGTGTCACTGAGGAATGATTCATGCACTACTGGCAGGACATGGTGCACCCGCTGAAGGCATCAGGTGGAGAACTTAACACAAGCAAAAAGGAAGTGGTCCTGGCCGCCACACTCAAGAACAGTTACACATTGTGCCATGGGAAATTGCGGAAATATAAGTATATGCAGGTTAAAAATGGTATTAAACAAGTTCATGAAGGCCGGGTCCATCAGCACCTACCAAGAGAGCGATTGAGATGTGATGCCTGCTCAGAACATGTTACAGCCACTGTGTGTTTATGTGCAGAGGGATGGCACATGGGCCGCCTTCCTGCGCCTTTGCTGCTACCACCCGCCGTCAGACTCAGGGTACTTTGTTAAACGCATCTTTAAAAATTGCTACCCTGCATCCAACTAAAGCCCTTAAAGTCCAGAGGACGTGCCTAAACTTGAATGTGCCAATTTAAGAATTACCAGCACTGGAAAGCTAGCCAAAGCTCCAGTTAAAACCAAGGCACTCAGTTCTCATTTCAGAGGTATTACATCCAGCTCTCAGCCTTCAGAGATATGCCGCTGCATTAGTTTCCATTTGGGGCATACCTCAAATGTTTTTACAGGGTCAGCCACAACAACTAGAGGTTATTTTAAAAAATAAATAAATAAATAAATCAAATAGAGAGTCTTGCCCCTGTCTAAACCAGTGATTTGGACCCTCTGGAAGAAAACAACAAACCTACACCCAACAATAAACAATTTCTAATATTTTTCTTATAACTTTAGTACTACAGAAACTGTAACATTCAAGTTCAATGCAAGGAAGGTTACATTATCTTTATGCTCATGCTCAAAAACAGGTTTAGAAGCAGGTAGATAAGTTGAATTAACTTTCTTTTTTAAAGGAAGTATTTTTGGAAATACTCTTTAGCAAAATTCTAAATACATTCAACTTGCAATTATCCCAGAGATCTAAGAGAGTACTAAGGTGACCTGAATAAAGCACAATAGATGTTATGATATCTTACATAAATTAGGGTGTAAGTATGTTCACCTTTGGAAATACTTGAAGGCAGATTTCTATAAAAAGCAGGGACAGATTTAAACATGGCTGCGGAAAGCAGCTCCAGTGAGCAGACTGTACTCTGCACCACACAACACTGACACAGCAGTGATGCTGGAGAAGGTCAGTCCCAGTTAAACTGCCACCCAGGGGATCCACACAAGGATATCTGAAAGCTTACTGTAAAAGTCTAAAAGCTCCCCAAATCAGCAAAAGGGAATCAAGACAAAACAATGCAATTTTGGGATAAAATGTGATCAACTTATTTATTATAGGAAGAGTGTTAAAATATTTCCGGATATTTCAGACTTGCAATTAACTGCAAACCAAAAGCAAAGTGCAACTTCTCTCTTTATTAGTTTAGGTCTTGAGACAAAGAACTGCCGAGGAGAAAAGTTTTAACAGTATCCCACCCTAGGTGTCAATGACATTTGGTACTATTTCCAGCATGTTGCTCTGCTCAACTATTAAGAGTATGCTATGAGTGAAAAAACTGACATTTCTTCATCAGAAAGTTAGATACAATATATAATAATCTCTCAGGAAACTTGTTATTTAATAACACAGCGATTTTTAATTTCTTGTCATTATTAAAAAAAAGTAAAGTTTGGTTTACCAGCACCTTAACACTGAAGTGGAAAAGATGACCTAGCCATCAAATATATTCCCCATAACTATATTCAGCCACAAGAGATTAGTCAAAAACTTAAATGTGCTAAGATACAGAACGGTCACTGAACTTTTCAAAAGAAAGTTGTGTTTTGTTTAGATAATACGAGTTGCCCACTTGTGCGAGACGAACATAAAAGAGGCATCGCTACCGATTTCCCATATCCTGAAACATGATATTACTAATTTGTGAACACTTGTTTTCTAATACTTTAGTTCAATGTAAGAGTAGAAGGTTTATTTCATACCTGTAATGTACATGTGTAACCGTTGGTTGTCGGTAGCCAAGAATCCAAGTTTGGATGTCTATAGGTTCACCTTTGGGATACGCAATGGTTGTATCTATCACCCACTGGAGGCCTTTTGATTTGCTCTCTAGGAACAAAAAGAAATGTGATATTAAAAGTAATCAGAAAGTGCCTGTCACTGATTTGATAGTTGTTCCATTTTTATAGTACTTCATGAGGTAGGAGGCACAAATAAAATAAAACAACCAAAAAATCAAATCCAGATTTCATTATAGAGCACAGAAATACTCTTACAAACTTCAGCTAGACCAAGATTTTACTTTCAGTTATTTCTGTTGTTCTTACATACTGTAGTACACAGAATAGAAGTGCACTCACTGGGTATGAGTATAGTCACATAAGATGTTGGCCCAAATGTTAGGTACTTCCCCCTATTCAACACAAGGAAATCTTCAAAAATAAAAATCTAACTTTCTTGGTCTGCACTTTAAGCACATTTACAACTGGTCCTTCGTAAGAGCCCACAGTTGCAGATCACTGATGAAGCAACAGCCATGTAGATCCCTTTGGACAACTAGCCTCACTACTGAGTTAGGGCAAGTGGATAAAGGTGATTTATGTCATACAACAAAGTTAGATTTTCAAAGACATTTTTTAAAAAAATCCCTTAAAGGTTCTTAAAAATCTGAGTTACAGGATAAGGAGGAAATACACCACTTCACGTGGAAGAAAACAATGAATAGTAGATGGTCAATATTCACAACGGAGAGGAGATTGCATCCACAAGGTCCCAGAAAGGCTGATACCAGTACATGTTCATATGCTGCTCAGCATATTTGGAAACTGAAAAAAGGATCAAAGGAGGTGAAAATATTTGCTATGAAGATTATCCAGGAGAGTCAAATCTAAATCTGAACATAGGTTACTACCAGCAATAGTCAAGGTCATGTATCAGCCCAGCCATGACCTCTCTCTGGCATGTCTTCAATTCACAGGTTTGCAAAGAGGGAGAGCAGCAGATCTGGAAAGCAAACCAGGAAGGAGGGGCACATTGCCAAGATGGCACTTTGAGTTTAGCTTGTCACTTTTATATCTATTCGGTGGGAACTGGGGCTGCCTTATATCTGAGGTCGTGTTATGTTTGGGCTAGTATAGTAATATGCTTACTTAATGCTTAATACACTAGTGTAGTATAGTATAGAGCTCACATCATACTCAGCAATATCTTAAAGCATTAAAACGTTGACAATTAGAAACAGCCACCTGTGGGCAGAAGCATGTAAGACATGCTAGGTCTTCGGACAAAGTACAAGACTCTTCAAGCCTGCAGCTGAGATAGTGATGAAAGAAATATGATAGAGGTTGACAAAACCACTGTTGGCATGAAGAACATGCACAGGGATAGACTGTTCACCATCTTTCTCAATACAAGAATAGGCATATCCAAAATGAAGCCAAGAGGAAAAGTTTTCAAAGCAAACAGAGAGAAATGATTCTTCGTGCAGAGGAGTGTCACGGTTTGGGCTGGGACAGAGCTGACTTTCTTACTAGTAGCTGGTATAGTGCTGTGGTTTGGATTTGGTATGAGAATGGTGTTGAGAGCACACTGCTGTTTTTGGTTGTTGCTAAACAGTCAGGGCCTTTTCTGCTCCTCACACCTCCCCGCCAGCGAGCAGGCTGGGGGGGCACAAGAAGCTGGGAGGGGACACAGCTGGGACAGCTGACCCCACCTGACCAAAGGGATATTCCATGCCATATGACGTCATGCTCAGTATATAAAGCTGGGGGAAGAAGAAGAAATAGGGAGACGTTCAGGGTGATGGTGTTTGTCTTCCCAAGTCACCATTACATATCATGGTGTATGGCACTTCTGCTTTCCTGGAGGTGTCTAAACACCCGCCTGCCAATAAGAAGTAGTGAATTAATTGCTTGTTCTGCTTTCCTTGCACATGCAGCTTTTGCTTTACCTATTAAACGGTCTTTATCTCAACCCATGAGTTTTCTCACTTTTACTCTTCTCATTCTCTCCCCCATCCCACCAGGGGAGGGTGCGCGAGCAGCTGTGTGGTGCTCAGTTGCCAGCTNGTGCGCGAGCAGCTCAGTTGCCAGCTGGGGTTAAGCAATGACAAGGGGAATAAAACTGTGGGGAGTCCCTTGCCAAAGGAGTTGCCTGATAGTTGGGTTCAAGAGGAAATTGGACAAGTACATGGAAGAAATCTGTTGAAGGGTCAACTGAACAGGCAGAAACCCCTATCTGACTTGGGAAACCTACCACACTGGGAACAGTCAGAAGCTAGGAGAGTATGCGGGAGAAGTATGATGCATGTTTGCTGTGTTCATATTCTTCCTCTGATACCCACTTGGAGTCATGGACAAGGTGCTGGGCTAGACAGATATTTGGTCTTGCCCAGAATCGCCACTCAGATTTTGCAGAGGAGCTACCACACACATGAAATCTGCAACAAACAGTCTAAGGCACACACTAAAAAGCAACAGTTACTAATGCCAACTAGAATACACGTGCAAGGACTAACTTGGGAGTTTCTACCTGCATTTCATTTGATTTGCATTTAATTTAATTAAGTGTGAGAACACAATTACAGCAATGCTATCACATATATCTATCAACTATTTTACAAGCAGCTAGTGTTTGCATGGTGTCCATTCAACAATGGCATTGTACTGCTTCGTTACAAATGCAAATATACTACCTGAATAACGCTAGGCAGTATTTCATAATATTTAGGTTATGAGTTATTAGTAGCATGCAACGAACGTGCTATTCCAAAATTTCACCAAGTGCAAGCTACACAAGTCAAACCGAAACATCCAGTGTCACCTTCTGGAAATACAGTATTTTAAAACCCTGACAGACACGTGAGATGAGAACACGAGGTCCCATTAGAGGCTCCAGGCTTGCCAGCATCATGACAGAGTGCTTGTCAAGTCTCTCTTAAGGAAAGCACTAACTACAGAGTCCTTCGTTTTAAAAGTAGCAATGTATTAGAGAAAAGCCAATATGAAATTAATAGTAAATCCACAGAAGTATTCATTTAGAAATGGATTTCAGAACAAAGTCATTCAATTTATTATTTTCCCAGATGTAAAGTAAGAATGGATAAAGAAAATTGTCTAAGTGAGTAAGCAACAGAGATCATTAATTGCAATTAAAAAGTGCCAGATTAATATGGGCACATTATCTTATTATTTACAGTAAAATGTTTTAAAATCATTTATTAAATATTTAGCTAGTATTTCAAACTGTTCTTTCAGTGGATAATGGTTCAAACTTCATTATGGGAAGACTCCTGCCATCCTCTTATGTGCTGATTTCCTACATTCTGCTTTTGTGGAGCAGAGTTGCTGCATGGATTTCTCAGACCAGCTCCAAACTCACCTCCAGCCCCTTCCAGGACAGGGTCAGGAAAAAAATCTGCCTCTGACACCCCACCAGGAGTCCCAAGTTAAAAAAAATTAAATAAAAAAAAATCTGAAGGTAACGTCAACCTCTGTAGACCCTCCTTTAGAGCAAACAGGTCTTAGCACAGGTACCTTCACGTGCAATTACCAAGACATACTATCAGATCATAGTCACAGGCATATTTCTGCATGCTCTGGTTTAAAATAAGTCTTACATAATCACCCAAGATCTCACACTGCCAGAAAAAGTCACCAAGGATTTCAGAAAATTAATTTTGAAACAAATCTTGCTGTCCTTTTTGAGGGGTTATACGGTGTCATGTCCTGCTCGTGAGCATATTTATTTTAAAGCCCTGAAGCTCTAACAGATCCTGAAACTGAAAAAGAAACAGACAACTGCAGACAACAGAAAGGGGTATGATCACAGTATGCCAAAGGATGCTGCTTTTAAGGCTAAGCAGACCTTCGATCAAGAATAAACCCTGTTATTTTTTAAACGGGCAAACTAACAGGAACTCAGGACAGAGAGACTGCTGCATTAGTTATAATATGGTGTGAATCTCAGGTCTGGCATTTGTAGCTGAAAAAAAAGAAAAGGGAGTTGCGTATACCTGTTCAAGAACTTCTCTTGCCAAGTTTGGCTTGGCCAACATAGCCACAGATGTTTCTGACAGCCAAACCCTTTTGAACTTTCTACCTACCATTAAAAGACACCCTCATCCTTCATTTCTAGTGCCTGCTGAAAGATTGAGCACTCTGGCTGCCAGATAGTTCAGCAGAAGAAACTGCTGCAGAGGCCAAATTTAAGCTGATCTCTCTGAGGACCAGTTTTCCTTCTGTGGTGTCAGTCTGCTTGCCACTTTCAGCACAGGTGGAGGACTTTGATTTCTCAAATTGCCTCAAAATGTTAGCAGTCTGATTCTTTTTAAATAATACATAAATGTTCAAAACAGTCCTGCAGGCATCTGTCCAATACAGTTGCATCCAAACCACATAGCAATAATGTACCTCAGTATGAATGGTACATACTTGCCTTATGAGTGCTAAGACAAGACTGAACAATCATACGCAACAGTAGCTTTATGGCCTGGACAAAAAAATTAAAATAAAACTTAAACTTGTTTTTTGTTTTTTTTTGTTTGTTTGTTTTTTGGTTTTTTTTTTAAATCACCAAAGGCAAATCTTCATAACTTTTCTTCCTTATTTTTATTCTAGCTGTGAATTCAGTGATAGGAAGCTGCTTCATACTTACTTATGAAGCAACTCAGCATCAGTGTCTTCAAGGCATTCAGTGCTCCGACATCCTCTATGGTCCCTCACAGCAGATACTTGACTGTCTACAATCACAAATTTAGTGGGGTTCAGAGCTTCCCTTCACCCCCTCTATGTCCTCCCAGGGGTTACTCTCAATCAATGTTAAAAGTCGAATTTGACTATGCACAGGACTCTTCAAACCCGCCAGCAGCCTGTCAGTGTTTACCACTGAGAAAAAGAGCAAGTTATAAAGACAGGTTTCAGCAGGAAACCTCGCCTCCAGCCGAGTTCTGGATGGTGTGATACTGCCAGATTACATCCGGAGTGGAAAAGAATGCACCAGCCAGGCGTGAACCTGAGGACCACAGCTTCCACTTGAAAAAGAAAATATTTACTAGCATTCACTAGTATTCAGGTGTGGCTTCCTGAACACTTACATCACTCTAAATGCAGCCAAAAGAGGCTGTTGCCTCCCCCTGCATAGCAATGTGTCCTTCTAACTTGCTGCTTGTCCTCTACTTGTCCTCGTGTGATCACTGACCTTAAAATTAACTCTTTTCCCAAAGATTAGCTCTCAGACTGAACATCTTACTCATTATCCCAAGATCTCTACCTAACAAATTACCTGGAACAAAACCAAAAAGCCCCTTTCCAGGATTAAAAAACAACCTTCCCACATGTTATTAAAGTCACATTCCTCATATAACAGTGAATCAAAAAGTTTGATTAAAAAAAAAATCAATTACAAAGTCCAGTGTCCAGCTCTGCAGAAGGGAAAATTGAATTTCTCTGAGAAAAAGCATCAGAACTGAATGTACTGTGCTGCCATCTGAAAACAGTAAGATAAGATTTCAACATGGCTTTAACCAAGCTCACAGCAACCTCTTATCAGACAAAAAATTGCTGCATGGTAAAATAAAGCAGAATTAAAAAAACATACTAGAGCAAGGTTGATCAAAAAAAAGCTCTGTAACAGATATCTTCAGCGAACAATTGCTCCAAACTCCTTTGAATTGCCAGCTGTTTAGCACTTCAAAAGTTTTGCTAGGTCTAAAACTCACAAGAAGATCAACTCTTATTAACTGAAGAAACATTGTACTTGCCACTATGTCAGAGACTAAGTATTCCATTAAAAAAATTAAACAAACAAAACCATAATATACCCACACACACACACCAGCCCCTAAAGGGTTAAGGTGATGATGTTGTCTATGCATCAAGTGGTTTTATGCTACCCGTATTTCTATTCTGTGCTAAAACCTTCTCCCAGAACGCAGATGCTGGCAGCAGCACTCTGCAGGGGCACAGCACATCTGCCTAGAGGGATGCTTTCATCAGACACCAGAATTAACTTATACCATCTTTTCAGGGACAGACACCACTTAACTACATTGTCTGTACTTTCTAGCTTCAAAAGTATTCAAGCCATCAAGTGATAGTACTACCCTTCCTATATGTTTTTCCATCCTTCTATTTATTTAGAAATAAAATTGTGCAATTTTGCTAAAAAAAGTGTTTCAAAAGGCAGCAAAAGCAACAACTGTTTTAGTAATTTTAGTATTTACCAGCAATAAGTTAAATTTCACTCTGATGGCGGCTAGTACTTGGGACTTTAAATACAAAAGGAGGCTTGGAAAACTGTTAGGAGGAGGAAATTAAGAAAAAAAAAATAAAGAGGCTGCTTGCCTTGGAAAAGCAACTGATAAAGAACTGATCAGTTTAAGTAGAGGAATAATCAAATAGTATTGATCGTCTAGCTGAGGAACATTTGTTCTTCCTGTCACTTTACAGAGGAAGAATCAGGTAATAAACCATGGGAAATTCATAACTAGTACAAAAATAAACTGAAAAGGGGAGTGGATATTAAGAATACCATAATTAAGGCTAATGAAATTTTGGGGAGGCTACTGAACCTTGCACTTCACAACACAAACCCACCTCTACCAAGGGATGCCAGAAAGCAGATTAGAGACCTGACAGAAGAAGGACAGATGATGTGGCATTCAGCTGTTGCACAATTCTTCAGCTGCTATTTGAAGGCTGTAACTCCAGTGGCATTTGATGTACAAAAGCAAGCCAGTGGGCTGGGGAGCCTGGAGTGACATGATAAAACAACTGTATGCAACTTGGTTTGTACCAAATTAGGGTGCAGCACAGCAGTATATTAAGATTGAACCATCTTTTATTATAGTTGCTTTTATCTTTTCTTCTTTCACCCAGTATTGCACACCATTCCAGTTGAAAAAGTAGAATGGTATTAAATCTACAATGGTATGAAAGCTACAAGGATAATCATAAATAAATAAAGTACTAATAAAACGGCAGCACTCAAGAACACCGCAACTGTGTATCATGATTCATCATAACAGAGCTACCCAGGAAACTCAACAGGAAGGGGACAAAATTTTTGATGATGAGTTACTCTTAAACCAATTTAATGGGGGAGAGAGGTGAACCCCCCATCGTTATCAGTAAAGCTTGCTGGTAACAAAAAGATTGAGAGAATGATAAATAATGGAGTAGAAAGCTTATTATAGTACAATGAATAATTTGGTAACCCAGGACACCGTTAACATTGTTAAATAAGATAATATAGAGCACAAGAAGCAGCGGTGCAGAGGAAGAATGTTTTTAGTGAATCATGAAGTTCAAGTGTGATGCTACTGACACACAAGCCACTTCCCAAGCAAAGGGCTACAGTAATAACATACAAAAAGTTTATATGCAATCTCTACGCAAGACACTGGCAAAACCTTTACTGTCTATACAACATCTAGTTCTAGCACCCACAAGTCAATGAAGGTAACCCAAAGAGGATGCAGACAAGTTTGATTTCACTGAGCCAGTTTTTTTTCATGTGGTTAAAAAAAGGGAAAAAGAAGAAAGATAAAAAGTAAAGATCATCACTAACTTGTTAGGCTTCTAACTTTATATTATAACTTTATCAATTTATACAATTATATTTAATTTAACTGAACAAACGTTCTTCAAAAATTTTCTGAAGTCGCAAGAGTACAGTAAAAGCATCTGGAGGGCAGATTAGAGGAAGAGTCTTTCATACAAGATATAGATGAATAATTAAACCTTTCGTACATCTCTGAAAGGGAAGTTTTACCATGCGAGAAACATTTTTGTGAGCTTAAGAGAAGAGAGGACTTAAAATACCTCAGCTTCATATGTATCAAAAGTTACTCTTTCCTAGCATACAAAAATTTACTTTCACTTGTCTTTTTCATCCCTTTTATTATGTTTTCATGTCCATTACTCTGAAAGAATGATAGCTAAACCCACACGTTTCTTTCCTATTGTTGCCCACTTATCTTTCCTTATGTCTTTTGAGTAGGATGGACAGGTGTTGTTCCACTGTACTTCTGAGGCAATTCCTTTATTTTAGACCACAGTTAGGTCAACTACTATGAAATGCTCATTTCTCCACAGTCTGAATCATACTGCTCCAAAAAAAGAAAAAAAAAAAAAGGAAAAAANGAGGAGGAAAAGGAGGAGGAAAAGGAGGAGGAAAAGGAGGAGGAAAAGGAGGAGGAAAAGGAGGAGGAAAAGGAGGAGGAAAAGGAGGAGGAAAAGGAGGAGGAAAAGGAGGAGGAAAAGGAGGAGGAAAAGGAGGAGGAAAAGGAGGAGGAAAAGGAGGAGGAAAAGGAGGAGGAAAAGGAGGAGGAAAAGGAGGAGGAAAAGGAGGAGGAAAAGGAGGAGGAAAAGGAGGAGGAAAAGGAGGAGGAAAAGGAGGAGGAAAAGGAGGAGGAAAAGGAGGAGGAAAAGGAGGAGGAAAAGGAGGAGGAAAAGGAGGAGGAAAAGGAGGAGGAAAAGGAGGAGGAAAAGGAGGAGGAAAAGGAGGAGGAAAAGGAGGAGGAAAAGGAGGAGGAAAAGGAGGAGGAAAAGGAGGAGGAAAAGGAGGAGGAAAAGGAGGAGGAAAAGGAGGAGGAAAAGGAGGAGGAAAAGGAGGAGGAAAAGGAGGAGGAAAAGGAGGAGGAAAAGGAGGAGGAAAAGGAGGAGGAAAAGGAGGAGGAAAAGAAAAGAAGCCAGGTTTGATGTTCAGCTAAGTTGACAGCAACCTCAGAGTATGAAAATATAAAACTGGTATTTGACAACTGCTTTTGGTCCCCTTCCAGAACTAGAAGGCCTGTAATTTACATTTGGGGAACTACTTTACTTCTCATACCTTTTTGCCTTTGAGACGGGAATAAATAGAACAGGAACAGGCCAAACTTTTCTCCTTAAAAACCAGAACTTTTAACAAGGACTAGGGTATTCTGTTTGCCTTTTAAACCTAAAATCTTCTAAGACAACAAGGGCTTTCTTCAGCATTTCTTTTCTGAATGTAGCCTGAAAGGAAACAATTCTGATGCATTCCACAGCTTGATTTTCAGTTCATGTAAAATCTTCCCTCCATTCCTGCAAGAACTTAATCTCTATTCATTTCCTATGTTGACAAGATTAACTTCAAAACTGAAAATCTGGAAGCAATTTCTATATGAGGCTTCCTGCTAACAATGAAATTTGAACTTCAGCACAGAAAAAACCCAGAGTCATCTGCATATGTGGCTTCACTAGGATGGATCTTTGAATCACACTGCTAAATGATTATAATAATTTGGCTATGGAAATACCAGCATCACCCATCAGTAAGAAACCACCACAAACCCCCAATCCATTGTTTCTATAATAAGCAACAGAAATCCACAACAAGGTTAAGTAAGATCTAACCCCAATCTCTGAACGTGCCAAGAAGTTAATTTTAAAAATTGAGAGACTAAAAGCACCAAGTCCCACAACTACAGGCATTATTTATATCCCAGCTATACTCTACCCTACAGCCCAGGTGTCCCAGAACAATAATGCTGCAGGAATATTCTTATTCCCTCATAACTCTTCTAACATAAGACAGCCAAAACAATCCTTCAAATCTAGTCATCAGGGACAACAAAGGGGACAGTCATCATAAAAATCTGTAGAGAACAGAAGAATTTGAACTTGATAGAAAACGGTTCAAGAAGGGGAATGAAGTATACAGTACTGGATGCAAAGAAACTTTTAAAGCCAGGAATAAAAATTTGAACATAGTTTGCATATTCCAGAAATACTTTCACTATAGTTCCATACTACCATAAACCAGTGCAAACCATCAATAGTGCTGAAAAGAGCAGCACACCTTCTTGCTCACTCTGGGTGCTCATTCCAGTATCTGCTCCATGCATCATGTGTACCAAAACAAACGTTCATGCAGCCACACAGTGTAGAAAACTAAGGTTTTAGTTTTTTGTGTGTCTCAACATAAAAAATAAACCTAGTGGAACTAAAAGCAAATATGAAACATTTATATAAATATGATAGTGCTTTATGGATGCATTTGACATTTAAAGAGACCAAATCAACACAAAATGTTTTGCTTAACTCAGATCTTTGACATTCAATTTGCTTTTTATCCACAAGAGTGAAGTGGTCTTTACCTTTTATCACAGCGCCTCTACCTGCTGGATTTCCATTTTCTTGTGGTGCTACAAGCGTTTTCAGGATAACTTGTGTTGCCCCAAGTCTCGGCAGGGTGACATGTTTAAGAAATGGCAAATTGTTTTTCTTGGCAAATGCCTGGCTTGTTTCTCTCCTTTTCCTAAGAAAGCCACCCTCTGGAAATAAAACAATCCATTTCCTATTACGGCTCCTGTAATATTTTTCTAGATGCTCCTTGAGTAACACAAGCTGCTGGTCACGGTGTGCTCTTCCCTATAAGGATAAAACATTACCTAAATAAAACAAGTGCTTAAAAGAGATAACATTAAGACAGATAATTATTACATTTCTATGATTTCTCTCTCTTTCCAAATATACAAATAAGCCTCTATAACAACACAAAACACTGTTCCCAGAGTACCTGTTGGTGGCTGACTTAATACCACTTTACAGAAAGGCTGAAAAAAATCCCTTGAAATTGAGGATGAAGCTCCTGATTTGATGACTTCTCTGCAAGAGCGACATCCAGACTGTAAACGGGAACTCCACATAACAGGAGGATGTATTTACAGTATTTCCTAATTGTTACTGGGTCCCGAGTTGAATTTACTAAACTGAATTCTGCAAAGACAATCTACGGGTCAAGCTATGATTTGGAGGTCCACATTCATGAGTAATTTCTGCAAGCCAAACAGTATCTTTGCTTACATATCTACGCACTTCTCCCCGCATCCCGTATTAGGATAGCAGAGGTACAAGACGACACAGCCGGACCTCAAGACCAGGCTTGAGTTCAGTTACCACAGCAGAACCACAGATTTCTCCCAAACCTGCACTGCTTGAATGCTTAGTCTCAACTGAAATCAGCACACTTATCGTTGGGGGTGAGGGGGAGTACTGGGCTGTGATGTTTGCAGGTTTCCTTCCTCTAGGGGAAACCGTTGAGTAGGAAGTGATTTTATTTGTGTGAACTTAAAGAAAGCCTACAAAAATAAAAACAAGATGCCTTAGCCAACAAGGTATTGTATGACACCAGGTTCTAGTTTGATAATTAGCTGTATATAGGATATAACCAAGTGATAATTAAACCTGAAGGACCAAGGGAGTGGAAAAAAACCCAAACAAAACCAAACCACCAACCCTCATTCATTTCTCCTCTTTGATGTATTAGCACAAGTTTTTCACTTAAAGCAGTAAGATTTGTCCTTAATTACTGCAGAAATATCTTCAACAACAATCTTTTCCCACTTTCACACAGAGCAAGAGCAAGCTACCCAAATTTTCACATGAATTGATTTACATCAATTATCATTTTTGAGTGCTCTAAAGTGACTTTGCCAAATCACTCTAAAGACACAGGAGTCCAAAATTTAAGCTTCCCTCAGCAGAGGTGATTTTAATTCTCTGAAATGTCAAAAGAACTGCCACAAACCTTCCACTCTTTGGTGGTTAGGTTTTTTTTGGCAGAAAAGACGGAAAGAGTGGGGTTAAGAGGAAGACAAGAAATAGTATTTTATTGAAGACAAGTTTTGTGAAAGTGTTTCTCCTAGATTTTGAAATCTCACAACTGCAATTACTTCCAACTTACCGCACAAAAGGGAAGGAAAAAGCTCTGCCTGCTGGTATTAATGCAATTAAAGACCAACATAAAAGTTCCTCAGTTAAAACAGTCCCTTCTCACCAGATCACAAGACTCGAGGATAGCACAGCAGTTAAAAAAACAGCAGTGAACGATAAACTGTTCACCTGTTAGATATTAGAACTCTCCAAAACCAAAACAAGCCTAATGAATACAGCTGTTGGATAAACTGCTGTTTAGCGAATACCATGAGGTTTAAGATGCTGCTGCAATACAGAAAAATCTGCTGGACTAATGGGAAAGAGGAGTGTTTAAAAGCAACCATGACTAGCGGAATACTGAAGAGTCCTGGAAAATAAAACGCAATTAACATACTGTCCAGAAAGAAGAGAAAGTAAGCCATACAGAAGCAGCTCCTTAATACAACCAATTCTTGAAGACCATGGCTAGTTGATCACCATCATAGGGAACAGGCTCAGCCATCTTTGCTTTAGAGGAAAGAAAAGAGGTAGCAGCAGACTGCTGACAAATTCTTCAGGATGCCATGCACTTTGCATCACCAAAATGGCAAGTAACTGACAGTCTCTGTTTCCAATAAACTTTTCAATGGGAGAAGAGAAAACACTAGTGAACTTCTAGTAGACCTCAGAAGCATTCCTAAAACTGCCATTGGTGCCGCTCATGAAAATGAAGCTAATGTACATTTTTAACACATAAGATGTATTGTACCATGATCAACTTACATTATTTTACAGGGGAAAAAATTAAGTATTTGCTCATCCAAATATTACTAGGGCCTTCCTGTAGTTGGGCAAGGGATCATTACTCACTCACCTTATGTGTTTTTGCTACACCCAAAGGCTAACTAACAGCCAAGAAAAATTTTATTTTCATTGGTTACTCATGATGACATCATTTTATTTGTGATGTTGCATATCTCAGCCACTTTACAAAGATGAGGAAAAGCCTTGGTGTTTGCAGCTCAGTAATAGATTGGTTTTGTAACTGGAATTGCAACACCATATTCAGAAATCACAATTAACAAGCTGACAGCCATGTGTACCTCAAAATGTGTATCTTGTGAATTTTAACTACTGAAACAGATTTATATTTTATGAAGTGTCAAACCCTGTTCCTTTCCATACTTTCACAGTACACAGCTGTATCTCTAGAGACCTTTATTTTATTATCTAATTTTGCCTGAGGTTTTATAACCATGCCTCTAGTCTTAGTGAGAAATTTCACTTTAGCTGTGTATAGCTGTGATTAAGTATTTCTTTTTTTCATTCTGAGTAAATTAGCTTTTCCTTCTCTGTAAAGTGAAAATTCATTAATTCTCTCTGTCTGCGCATACATTTTAAGTCCAGACAAATAAAAATAAGGAGAGGAAAGAAGCGTGCATGCTGGATGCCACAGTTCACATAAGCTTGAACTTGCTGCCAGTTATCGTTGTACTTCGAAGTTTCTACTTTTAGAGTGCAGTTTGATCAACAGCTACCAAACAACAAAATCCCCAAATTCTAAGAAATAATCTAAGGCTTTGACCCCTTAACATTTGAGATGCTGGGCTCAACAGCATTCTTTCCTGATGCTTAAATAATAATTATCCACCAAGAATCAATTAATTACTATTTATGCAGGTCCATCACCACCTTTAACTGGTCTATTATCATGTCACCATCAAAAGGGATGGTCCTGCCTTTCCTTATCTGAAACTTTGACAGACAGAACAGCGACCTAACCAGACTCATTCCACAGCTTCAAGGTCACTAAGGAAAGAAGAAAGGCAGCAACAATGGGCAGTCAGAAGCAGAGAGACAAAAAGGACTGTCTGTGTACTTTGCTTGTACACCTCTCAGAAAAGGCTCCCATCATAATTGGGTTCTGTAAACATTCCTGTCTAGGCAAATAATAAAAGAAGCTTGGAAAAAAAACAGTTTCAGAAGAAAGCTCTACCCAAATACACGCATCACAGCGTAGTTATTTCATCCTGCAAACCATCCAGGAGGTAATAAATAAGTCCCATAACCCCACAATGTTCCAAATACAAGCATAAATCAAAGCACTATTACATGTTTCCATTTACCTGTCTTATAAAGAAGTCTCCGTGGATTAAAGACACAATGCCAAAGTTTGTATACTTAAAAATATGATCCATCAGCCACATCATCTGACGGACAACCTGAAAAGTTTTAAAAAAAACAAAAGTTCAGTAAATATCAAGTGCAGAGAATCATGTGTATACTGGTCACATTCCTGTCACCCTCACAACAGCATTGAAACTAGCAAATATATGGAATGAAGTCCTTTATGCCCCAAAGTATAAAGCAGCACAGGTGCTACACTTTTCTATCAAGAACAGGATTAAATAGCTGCATTTTTGTAATACAATATGCAGTTCCACACTATTAGCCATATGCTAATTTCTACTCTGTCTCTTCACACAGGTAGTATAGTGTTGCTTACTGAGATACCACCACAATTTTAAGCCAGTTGCAAATGAAAACCATTTTCAGTGTTTGTTAAAGTACCCAAAATAATACAGATCTGCATTTGCAATCTCCAACTATTTTATGTCGACCACAAAAAAAATGTTTTCTTGTATTTTTTTTTTGTACTCAGCAATTTTGGGGATGAGATCATGTTGTTCTCGTGCTTCTGATGTGCGCATGCTCTATACGTGCTCTCTCCAGCTTTGAACAGCAGCATTCACTGAGACCTATGTACAGCCCACATGCCACTACCGATTTCTCTGATGGCAAAGCAGCCACATGCATCCCTGAGAATTCCATTAAATCATGCTCCTTCTACCAGCCAAGAAGCACAGTGAGAAGGCAAAAATAGAGGTTGAGCTGTTAGATTCACTTTGACTATCACTTCTTACAGGACAGTGAAGGCAGATACTATACCTGTTCATTCCTTTAAGATTTAAAATAGAATTACTCCAGAAGAGGTAAATAACAGAAGGGAAAAGCTTCTTATCTCACAAGGTCTTTCCCCTCTATAGCTCCTACATGGAGATCTTGAGAGGGATAGGAACTGGCTCTCCAAAACTTGGAAAATCCAGTCTCTTACGTGTTCTCAGTCATACACGAGGCCAACTGCCTTTACTCTTTCCTATGTTATAAGGCCACACTGGGACTGATTCAAGCTCAGTGAAATTTAAAGTCATATAACAGAGTACTCTTCCATTTATCACTATCAAAAAAGCATATGGAGAACCATGACATTTCTCTAGTAGTCAGAAGATCATTTTTTGAAACTTAAACAGGCACCTTCTGCTTGGCATCTTTCAGTTGTCCAAGATACATAATTTGAGGCAAAGAAAGAAAGCAGTCTAAGAAATAAAGATTTCCTCTAGAAAATACAATGTATTGTTCATTTACCAGTTGCCTACATCTACTGCTAAAGCGTACTCTGCGTTTCTCTCCAAACATTAGAGGCTTGCACAGTAACTGAAATACTCAGAATCCACATCCATGCCTTCAACAATACTTCTAACAAAATAGTTTGATACAGTAAAAGATGGTGGCTTTTACATGTTTTCACATCTTCATGTCTGTGGAATTTGTAGAGAGAAGCAGATCATATTTAATGCATGAATTCTGTTTTGTAAAAGCAGCTTGATTAATTTGCAATTTGTATCTAGAATTGCATGTATCAGTAAGTCTTTCTTCCAAAGAAATCTAATTATCTCTTGGAGTGCTCTGATTACCTATTCTCCCTTTTGACCACAGAAGCTATAAATGAATACCGGGTTATATATTTGGAGAAAGATAACTGTCACATACCCTGCTTCTTTTACTTATCCTTAAAGAACTGCGGTCGGATGCTCAGCAAAGTGAAGTTTTTACACACTTGCAAGAACATACCTGCCAAAGACCGTTTAAGATACTTTATTGCCTTAGACACAGCTCATCTCCCAGTGAGATCTGAATATCACATTTAGAAGTTAGCTATCGTTGCCTAAGAGAAAACTAAGAATGCCTCAACTTCTGTGGTTTTTAAATACTAGCAAGCTTTCTATTTGAAGATCTTGGTACCCATTTCTGGACCCTCTAGCATCACTGGAAGTGGAAAAGGAAACCATGTCTGAGAAAAAAAGACAGCTCTCAAAGATATGAAAGGTTTTTGCTTTGGAAACAAGCATCCATTTCTTCTGTGACATGCTAGTATTCTTTCCTATCTGCCAGTGGTGTTTCTTACTTGACGCTACACATCCAAGGGAACAAAGACACACTATGTATTTATGACTGTTTGAAGAAAAACTAGTTCCTAGACATAGCTCCCCACTTGAGACTAATATTGGTGAAATGGTTTCTCATACAGCTATCCATACAGCTATGTGTTAAATAGAATCATAGAACAGTTAGAGTTGGAAGCGACCTTAAAGATCATCTAGTTCCAACCCCCCTGCCATGGGCAGGGACACCATCCTTTAGACCAGGTAGCTCAAAGCTCCATCCAACCTGGCCTTGAACACCTCCAGGGATGGGGCATCCACAACTTCTCTGGGCAACCTATTCCAGTGTCCCTCAGAGTAAAGAATTTCTTCCTAATATCTAACCTAGGTCTACCCTCTTTCAGTTTAAAACCATTATGCCTTGTCCTATCAGTACACTCCCTGATAAGGAGTCCCTCCCCATCTTGCCTGTAAGGCCCCCTTTAAGTACTGAAAGGCTGCTATAAGATCTCCCTGGAGCCTTCTCTTCTCCAGGCTGAACAACCCCAGCTCTCTCAGCCTGTCCTCGCAGGAGAGGTGCTCCAGCCCTCTGATCATCTTTGTGGCCCTCCTCTGGACCTGCTCCAACAGGTCCACGTCCTTCAAATGTTGGGAGCTCCAGAGCTGGATGCAGTACTCCAGGTGGGGTCTCCCCAGAGCAGAGCAGAGAGGCAGAATCACCTCCCTCGACCTGCTGGCCACTCTTCTTTTGATGCAGCCCAGGATGCAGTTGGCTTTCTGGGCTGCGAGCGCACATTGCTGGCTCATGTTGAGCTTGTCATCACCAACATCCCCAAGTCCTTCTCCTCAGGGCTGCTCTCAATCCATTCTCCGCCCAGCCTGTATTTGTGCTTGGGATTGCCCCAACCCACATGTGGGACCTTGCACTTGGCCTTGTTGAATTTCATGAGGTTTGCACGGGCCCACCTCTCAAGTCTGCGCAGGTCTCTCAGGATGGCATCCTTTCCCTCCAGCATGTCGACTGCACCACACAGCTTGGTGTTGTCGGCAAACTTGCTGAGGGTGCACTCAACCAAATAAAATCAAATAAAAGAGAGGAACTTAAAGCAAAAGTTCTCTGCAGAGATTCACATTCTTTCCATTTCAGTAAATTAGAAAGCCTTAGGAAGGAGGGAAAAACCTGAAAGAAATGGTTTGCCCTAAGGACAAATATTAAAAAAAGCATCACTGAGAGATGTTACTGCTCTTCAAGGCACTACAACATCTTAAGTTCTTGCCCACGCACCAGCCCAAATATGACAGGCTGGTGTATGGAACCATATAACCTTTGATAAAAACACCACCAAAATTCCACCAATGATGATCTAGCCTGCAGCAGTACCCATATGACTGTCGGTGTTCATCTACTACTTTGGCATTTTGACAATTATTGTTCTATTCTATCAAGCAGATGTCAAACCAACATAATCTATTCTACTGGAGGAGATAAGCAAGCTTAATAATCTGCTTCCCTGAAATGAAAAGGTCTGTGTCTTTTGAAGAGTCAACATTGGTCCCTAGATATTCTATGGCAATCCTGGAGGAGGAACTCTTGCCCAGCAATGCTAGTGCTTCTCTCCCCCAATATAACTTTTTATTGGCTTTTTATTTAGATGATGATATGTTTATCCTGAAAGTTCATCACTGCTCTTCAGAGTCTGAAGTCCACCTCACCATGTTTTAGGTGACACAGGGCTTCTAACTAGCATCCCTGGACTTCCTCTGTTGTTTTGAGGAGGAGTGGTACAATTGCGTCAAAGATCAGTGTGACATACAAGTTATAACTAAGAGAAAACATACAGGCAGTTTGCTCCAAGTGGGCTACAAAGAGGCAAACTCCAGAGCTCAGTGATGACAAATCTGCCTACAAGCCTAGACAGCAGTAAGAAGTTAAAAGAGGAAATATTTTTACGTATGAAATAATTAATATATACACACACTCTAAGATACAAAATCAAAAAGGAGGAGTTCAAAGAATAGAACACAATTATCTCGTTTGCAATCAAAAGGCAAACTAGATTAATGGATATTCATTCTGTTCTGCTACCGAGGACAGAACAGAGGACACTGCAAGATATTGGTGGCAACTCTTCCATTTAGTATCCTCAGGAAGGAAACAACGCTTATCAGATCAGTCCCTTGCATTTCAAGGAGGTTCAAGTAAAGACATTCAGAAGTGTTTTGAGCACAGGTTCATAGTTGTTTATAGATTGAAGGAATTTTTGGATGCCATTTCAGGTCCTTTTTGCTTCATCCTTCCCGCTTAAATAAGTTCAGAATGTAGAAAAGGCTTTTACCAACTTTGTAAAAAAAAAAAAAAAATCTAGGTGCCTCCTATTCAGAGGCCCACTTTCATTGCACTCTGCATAGATTTCATAACAAGGCAACCTGAATAGACTGACTTTCCTCTTTCAAGCACCACTAACTTAACAATGAAACCTGGGAACACGTCTTGAAACTTGCACTCAAACAGCTGCAAGCTCTACATTCTTCTCTCCGCTGCACCCTTCCTGGCTCCACTTTCTGCTCTAAATCAGAAAAAATATCCCCATTTATCAGTCCTAATCCAGTCAGAAAGCAGCAATAGCAGCATTTTAACCTACTTCTCTTTGTTAAACACATAACCTTTAATGTTTATGAGACCTCAACTAACTTACTAAGTTGTTTTAACACTTACTTTCACAAACCGGAACAATTTCTTGAACTGGATAAAAACTGTAATTAAGTCACTTCTGATTCAGCTGAAACCTCGCTCTGCATGGCTTGTCTTATCATAACATGTATTAGTCAGACAATACCAGTCCAGTCCTTTCATTAAAATTACAATTTTTATCTAAGTTCCACTTCCCTAATAAGAGAACGTTTTCCTTATTCACATAAGTGAATCTGAAAGACAAGAAGCATCTTAGCACATGCATTTTAGCTTACTGCTTAGAGAGGTTAAATTTGCTTAAAACAGATAGCCTACACTATCATTTGTACATACGAAGTTATAAAATACTAGATAAAAATACCTTCACAGTTCCTGACATGGCCCTTAGGAAACATCGTCAAGTTGCAAGAACGTTTCAGTATTCAGCCTTACCACACAGGAAAAACATTAAATCAAACACTTCTGATGTCTTAACATTTTTTAAAAAGCAGCATTAAACAGTAGGTGCCCGCAGATTACATCTGGTTTCAGTCTGTATTTATGGCAGAAGCAAGCAAAAGAAATTTTGGAGTGCCACAGGAGGAAGGCCTTCCTAGTTCTGCCACTGCACCACCACCACTGAGAGGCCACCTTTGGTAAGCTGCTTTACTTCTTTGTATGCCCTTCTGTTCACCCTCACAAAATACTTTGAGAGCTAAAAATTGTTGTTTGAGTGGTAAAGTGTTTAGGAATTAGTGCAGCTTAAGGTTCTAAACAAAATAAAAACAATTACTGGAAATTACTATCTTGTTACTAACAGGTGAATATCGAGGTTGTGAAGGACTCCATGTCAAGTTTAAACTGTATTTAAAGAAAACTGCCTAATTTAAATAGTTGTCTACTGTATAATGATTTATTTTGGACAGGCAGGTTTGTGGTTTTTTTTTTCCTCCAGTGGTTTCACAGTCACTCAAAGTAAAGACAATTCTCTTCTGTTCAGAAATATGAAGCATGCTATTTAAAAACACCTGATTCAGCAAGTTCTATCAAGGATAAACTATCCTGATCTTTCTCGTTATTTTTAGCCACCTCTACTACTCATGCTATATTTAAGCATGTGTTGAAGCTCCTACTTTTTTATTTCTTTATTAGCTAAAAACATTGAAACCATACTAGGCTTTGGATATGTAGATTCCAAGAGCAATGACTGCAATTATTTAAGGGAAAAAATAGTGATTTTAAGGATGTTTTGCCTTTCTGAAACCCCACAAACCTAACAGTTTCCACGGGAAGATTATTGGCCATGTCAATGTCTTCCTCCATTTTTAACATCTTCTATATTCACTAAAACTTACTCTGTCTTGACTGACGCTTTTCAGCTATGGAGTCAAACAGGATAAATATGGCTTAGATTTATATATACAATAGTATACATACATAAGTCAATGAAGCTTCACTATATTTAAAACACCTGGGACATCAATAATCAAGATTATATGCAATACATATCCACAAGACTATACCGTCACAGTCATATCATTATCACAAGATTGTCCTATGCATCATTTTGATGAAGGGAATTAAAGAGTGTTTATTCTGTCATTCTACTCATTGGGTACAGTACAGAGTAACATATATATCTAACTTTCTCAATCCCAAAAGAAATTAAAGCAACTAAAAGTACTTTTAAAACACAGCCTTCTCTAGGCTACAGTAGAAAGAAAGAAACTAATCTCTGCTCGATCTTCAGTGGCATTTTCATACCTTCTTTTTTGAGTTGGATTTGTTTGAGGGTTTTTTGGGGTTTTTTGGGTTTTTTTTTTTAATCATCTCTGCTGTCATAAGAAAGACCCAGGAAAATTTCTCAAAAAATGTTAAATCACTGGTGTATATACAGTGTATACTCAATCTGTATTAATATACACTAAGAAAAGCCGTGTCAGTTACAAGTTGTGCAGATGCACCAAAAGGCAGTTGTTTTCCTTGTTTCTTCACCATATGGCTGCAAGAAAGAAGACAACACTAAGACAAACACAGCCGATGCTTTTTTTTTCAGCTTGCCAGGTATGTCTCTCACCCTTTGTAGCCTAATCATACATACCCCCTTCCTCCTGCTTTGCACAAAAAATTCATTTCCTGTTTAAATCACATACTCTAGTTTCCAGCACTACACTCACTAGATGTGAATTTTCTGAACCGCCATGTGTGAAACAATTGACATTAGTTGCACATCTCACCAAGAAATGCTTCTGAGTTTGTGAAATGACAGCTCAAGCAATTTTGACCTTACCTAGCTATCTTAGCTTGGACTTGCCCTCATAGGGAAGTCACTTTCAGTTTCTGAACTCCTACCAAAACCCCATACACAATTTGCTTCTAACTTTGAGAAAAATTCCATGCTGGAATAAAGTTCAAGCAGCTAGACCTGTGTTGGTTTGAGCAAAGTTGGCATGAGTTGCACAAGGGCATGAGGTGAGGGTGAAAAAGTCAAGTACATGATTACCTGCGAGGAGATCTGCTTCCCTCTGTGTTCATCTAGGCTGGAGGCACACTGACTCAGCTCCTATTTGACCTTCTTCAAAGGCAACATTTATGGTCTAAAGCCTGCTCCAAGCTACTGGCTGTCACATTAAACCAAATCTAAACAAAAGCTTCCTATCCAGGGCCTTGAGATTATTTGGTGGATTAACACACAAAAGTCAGCCATCAGTAGCACACACAGATGCAAGCACACCCAAGGTAACAGACCACACACACAGAAGCTATCCCACTCCCCAGTTGTAGCCTACCGTGCCTTTATCCTGAAGGCACATCATCAGAGTGCAGACGTCACCCGTTGCTTGATGGTTCACCAGCACCATGGCTTCATCTTCTGATACTGCTTTAACATCATCACCCCATTCCACTACTATTAAAATAAATAAATGAATAGGTAAATTTTACAATGACCACATAGAAATTTTACTATCAACAAAACAAAAACCCCAAAGACCCCCACAACCAGACAATTATAATAAAGAAACCTACATGCTACATGTCAATTTAAATTGGCACATAGCATAAGATAGGAATATTAGCAAGACCATTTTTCCAAGCAGAGGTATCCAGCTTAAATTGCATGCGCGGAATATGAACAAAACAAAAATACTCTACCAGAACATATGCACAGAGATTGATCTTTTTGTGTCATTACACCATTCTATATTTAGGGTCTCAAAATTACATAAGCTTTTGACCCAGCTTTCAAATTCAACTGTCTCATCTCACTAGATTAAAAAAAAAAAAAATCATGTTGTCAATCATTATTTTTTTTGGGTTTTTTTTGTTTGGGGTTTTTTGTTTTTTGTTTTTGTTTTTGTTTTTTTTTAACACTTAGCAGGTTTGTTTCATTTCTACGCTTACTATTATTAAACCACTCCAGTAAAAGCAAAACAAAAAGTCTGTAGTTGGATCATTAGGTTTAAAATGCTACATTAAACAAACTCAGTAATTCAAATCTAAACAAGTTAGTTATAGGCAAGAAAGTGGGTTCAGAAAATGCTGCTACAGTAACAGAAACTATCAGTCACTATTTTGTAGACCAGAGAACAGATACTCCAGTGGCAAGAATGATGTCAGGAGGAAGCTACACCTGTTGATCATCCGACATTTACACTGACTAGCAAAAATATGCTGAGGTAAGGAAAAGGAGTTAAAATTGCTTGTTCCATCACTACAAAGTTACTCAACAGACAAGGAGAAGACTGCATCCCAAAGAAGAACACAGGATAGAAAACTAGAAAAAGTCTGTCGTAAATTAAAGACCAGAATATGTCTAATGCTGTTACTGGGGCAAAGAGACAAGCGAGTAGAGTCTGGCCCTCTTCAATAAAGGGCAGGTTACTGCAATGCAGGGCAAAGGGAAAGGACGGGCAGGCAGAGTACCTCTACGAAGTTCAAAAAGCAAAGATGCATTGCCCATGCATGTAGGATATGATTATTTTTCTGTGTGTCTTCAGTGTCTTAAATGGTTCTTACTGGCTATTATTTTTCATTTCTGACATCAAAAGAAATATTTCACCTCCACTACTGAATCTTCGGTACTGTTCTTAACAGGTCTCCAGGCAGTGAATAACTCCCATCACAGGACAATTAATTACTTTACTACTATCTGTCTTTTAAGCAGTGGTTTGACTGATGCAAAAGCAATAGGCTACACACTGAAGACAAGAAGCAATAATCCATACATAGCTTCCCTGTCCTTGCAGAAATCCAATGAGCATTACACCTTTGAAAATTGCCATTTCTATTACTTTCTGATGGCTCCCAAATTAGTACTGAATTGAGACTTGAACACAAAGTAAAAAAATAAAATGCTGTATTTGGTCGCAAGTAGAAACAGACTAGAGATATGAAGGTGGGGAGGACTATTCATTGCATAATGTACAACGTCCTTTCCTTTCCCTGGGCAAGATAAGCACAGATCCTTTCTTATTTTTGTCAACATGAACCTGGAAGTTCTCTTTTATCCCTCCTCCTTGATTACATGCAAATTCCCTCCGATGTCCTCTCTAACTCCACGGACGTTGGAAAATGCATAGACGTGGCAGTCATAGTTGACTGTGCACCTTCCTTATCAAGTATTTCACATATACACCTATGGCAGTACCCCACAAGGCAAGAAACTAAGATGAAACGGGAATTCTTTTTAAAGGGAAATGAATCAACTGCATACGGATTTTGAAATTATTACTTCAGTGTCTTTATTAATAAACAGCCAATATACAACAGTCTTATTGAACTGTGACTTTCCAAAAGTAATAAAAACTAAATACTAAATACATTAAGCATCTGCAAAAGAAGGTTTCTCCCAAGCAGCTAATTATTTCCAAATAAAATTATTTTATTTCTAGATCACTCAGAGAAAAAAAATTGATTACTTTACTATAGATACTTCCCTGGAACATATCAATTTATACTACTAATCATTCCTACTGTAGAGCAGTTTAAAAAGAAACTATTTTTAATCTTCAGAAATGTTTCACAGATCTAACTTTCTGAAGGATTAAAATAAAGTTCATGACTGAAAAACATAAGCATGCAATTGAAAACAACTAAAGAGGAGAGCTTATGAAGCTTAATTTGCCAGAAAAAACTACATTTTTAGCATACTAGGTGAAGACTAATGTCTGATGTTGAAACTTTCAGACAGGCCCAGTCGAAGAAAAACAGGAAAAAAAGTTTCTGCTGCTACTACTCTTGTTAAATACAATAGAGTGTAAAAACACACAACCAGCTTACAATGTACTAACAAGTTTCAGCTGAGAAGTAGCAAGAAGGTGGGCTCTGCTATCCCATTCCAAATGCAAGGTAAAAAAAAGAAGTTTGATTTAATTCTTTAATTGATTTACTCAATTCATTTTATCTATCAACCAGCCAGGCTAATAGCTCAACTTCTGAGGCTCAGCTGACAGGTAGTAAGTTATTAAATCACAGTGATTCAGCTGGACATTGTATAGTTTCTTTTCCCTCTGTCATTTCTCCTCAGGCAATCAGGCTGTCTCTTGTGCTTAATAACGCTTTATGGTCAATTGATTGACCTGATTATCAAGGAGAAAAGAATCAGTTTGTGCAAGTCCTTCACAGAGCATTTCTGGATCGGAAACAGAACAGCAAACCACAAAAGCGTGCAGGAAAACCACTGCCATTACCACATTTTTTTAAAGAAGAAAAAAACCTTCAAATATCCAGAATTTTAAGTTCATAGTGTCCCTTTAAACTCAGTGGGGGGAGTAAATGCTTGTCTTAAATTTTCTCACCACATTGAAATTTTCAAAAGGAGCACATTTTGCTTTAAGAAATACTTGTGCTATTACATTCCTCCACTGCAGTTGGAAACATTCAAATGAAAACCTCAGCTGGATGGCAGCAGAACCAGGAAGACTGTTTTGCTCCACTTTAACAAGACAAAAACCAGTTCAGAGACAAATATTTGTCACTCAGGGGCCTGAAAACCAGCAAACATTCCTCCATGGCTTCCTTCTTTTGCCAGGGCACATTTTACAAGGATACCGGTTCTGTCTACAGCCTCACAACGGTTAGATTTCTGCAAATGCAGTTTAACATAGTGGAATAACGTAAAGGAAGGAAAGAGCAGGAAATCAGTTTAACACGGTAACGTGAAATCACAGTAAACTCAGTACCAAGAAAATCCTGATTAGTAATGACATCTTTTACCCACAAGATTGAGATAGAAGTGGCTTAGCTGTAAGAGATAACTTCATTTGTGACTTAGTGTTGTAAACAAAAGGCTTCTCTAGGAAAGGATGAAGACAAGTTTACTTGCAATTGCATGTGCCATAAGACAGAAAGATTTATCCTTCTCTTATACAAAGAGGCCCAAGATGTACACAAATCTCTAAAACAAGAAAATTTTTCATATAATGAGCTGCAAATGGAGCTTTTTACGAGCTAATCCTTGCAGATCTTCAAGAAAATAAAAGCAATAAGAGGTTTATTTCCACGTTTTTACTGAACTATTACACACCTAATGTAGCTATTGAGAGTTCTCAGAACACTTGGCTGCTTTGTAATCATGTCCTTAACATAACTGTGTGCATGTAAGCGATGCTATGAATAAATATTCAAGCATTTTAATTGCAGTATGTCATTAGGCTGGGCAAATGACTACTCAGCTAACTAACAATTCAGTAGATTTATTTTATACTTTTGAATATACCTGGCAAGAATGGCAGTCTAGTATTCTGTAAAATTGCCTGGCAATTAATATGAACTACTTCACTTTGCATACTGCATTTTCAAACTTCAAAAGTGTTCTGAAATTTTTGACGGTCTCTTTATTATAGTTAATAGTTTCACTACAGTGTGTGCTGTAAGAATCCACATAAGTTTTATTGGCATCTTAACAGTTTACATTCTAATGAATACCTGAGGTTACTATTTCAAAATTATTTGAGTTTTAACTTCTTATTTCCCCACCAAATTGGGGTGGGGGGGAAAGCCTCCCTCCCTCCTCACCCTAGCATCATCCAAATGTAAAAGCTACCATATTAATCCTGTAAATAAAAAACATGAAAAGACTGATGCTTTATGGCAAGGTTGGGGAAACACTTTAAGTGTTCTAATCACAATTATTAAAACCCCCAAACCATGAAACAGCTCGATAAATCACCTGAAAGGTATGATATATGTAAACGTATAATTGATTTGGATATCCATTTTATTTGCCATTTAGTTTTGAGTCTATACACAACATTCAAAACTTTCTCTAGAAATTGGAGAAGTTAAGAATTCTACTCCAGAACTTCCTACCCCTTGAGTTTATTTTTCTTCTGATCACTTGTAATCACTTGCATCCATGAGGCAAGACTTCAAGAAAACCTGTTTCAAGAAGTTGCAGGTTGGCAACACTTAGAACTGAACAGTATCACCTTTTGTCAATCGCTTGGAAACCTTCAGTAACAAATAAACAGCATTATTAATGGACAGCCTCCTTTGCTTCCTCAAAAGCCACCCTGCTTTCTAAGAGAAGTAACGTTATTATTATGCATTCAATAGTGACTGTAACTCATGACAACCAGGTTTCTAGGTTTTAAACATTCCTCCTCATACTCAAGCATTTCTATCTGGCAAGTTACAACCCTGATTTACTGTTACTCACAAATGGCTCGTCAAAGCATGTTTCAGCTAGAATAGCTATGTACAGTTGTTAAGCTCATTTGTCTCTCCTTTATAGATGGGATTCTTTGATAGCTGATATTAAGAAATCCCAGAAGTGATGCCTGAGGTTAAATATTACTTAGCATGCCTAGACCACATTAAAAACAAAAAAAGAATAAAGACACACTAAAGGTGTTTCTTTCCCCCCTTAACAAAAAGGTTAAAGGCATTTGTCTCTGCAAATTGGTTGCCTACAGCGGAAAAAAACAAAAACAAACATTGGACTAAGCAAACCAGCATACATTTAGTTTTTTACATTTATTAAGCACATATTTTAGGGTTAGAAGGTGTTGAAATATATACATATATAAAATCAGACACATACTATTGGAAAGAGAAAAATAGCTCTCCCTATCCCACCCATGCCTTCCAAAATTCACACTGCCAAGGAAACCTTCATATATTGTTCTCTAAGTACACACAAGACATATTTTTATTATGCTAATAAACTGACCTGCATTGACAAATTTTTCCTATTATTTCCATCAAGAAAAAGGCTTGTCATAAAGAAGTCAGAGAAGAAGCAGCAGCAGGGGAAGAAAAGCCTGCAAATAAAGGGAGTTTGTTCCTAGAGTATATCTGAATAAACCAAGGCTGGGCTTAAGATGTCCCAGTCACCATCTTCATTTTTCTGTGGCAAACCATTTTGCACAGCTCTACACTTCATTGTAGGAAACATTGTACATTTCCTTTTGCTTTCAGTCCCATTCTTCTTAGCTTCCACCTCCTCTTTCTGCAGTTTACAGACTGAGAGTCCCACAGTCTTACTTCAATTAACTGACAGTAAGAGGTGTTAAAAACAGCAGACAATTACAACAGAGATGCCCTGGCTCTTTCATCTTTCTGACCAACCCAAGAACCACATTTTTCCTAAAGCACAGCAGTTCCTTTGGGAAATAGGCCCTAGCAATGACTACTTTTGAAGACCGACTTAATTTTCCTGGAGTGCATATTCAAGACCTCATGGGTACAGTTTGCTTGAGTTCTATAATCCACTGGCACAAGAGATGATGCTTGTGGCTGAAGAGAGGGCTCCTTTTACCCATGTGACTAAGAATCAATAAAAACAAAACCTTACCTCACCTTCAGTGAGGCAAACTTCGTCCACTGACTTCAGTACAAGCAATATAATTTCAAGTGCTTCACCTCTTGGCAATTATGCTATGCAAGCAGTTTATATGACAAGAAAACTTTTAAAGCTAACAAATTCTGTCAGGATACACAAGCTATGCTCACTACAGATACTTACGGAATAGTTCCAATATAACTTAAATCTTACGTTAACACATCTTCCACTGGACAGACCCTCCACATTTTGCTGTAGGTCTCCAACAGCTATTTTATGCCGCTCCCGCAAAACTGCTTGAATTGTAGAGGCACCAACATCCCACAGCTCATTGTTCTGACCACCCAAACTGGAACCCCAGCTGTATATGGTGGTTACTGCTTCCAAGGAGAGGTACAAGAGACACAGTGTTGGTAGCCACTTAGCCAAAGGTGGACCGTGAAACATGAAGACTGTGATTGATGTCAGCTTTCATAACTATACTGGTAACAAACTGTAGCAGCCGAGAAGCAACTCCACTGTCTGTTTTACTGCTTCTATTATTAGAAAAGCAACTGCAAGCCTGAAGAATGGGATGGAGTGCTGAAATCCTTTTGAAGTACGTCGAGCTCATGAGTCAGACCGCTTGCAGAAGGAGCAAGCTGTACAGCACATTCCTCCCCGGTGACAGATAAAATACATTAAGTATTAACTACCCACAGGAACCTCAATGCATTCATGAACTAATATCCTAAAGCTCTAATACCTTACATACTGCACATGTTATAATGGCCAGAAAAAAAATCAGTTTGTTTGAAGCCTAGAAGGAAAAATAATGAGGCAGTCTCGCAATTTTTTCTCACCATGAGAGAATACTTTTATACATTTTCAACACGCTTAGGAAATGAAACATCAGAACATCAAGTAAAGTTTATTAAGGGATACTGAAAGTCAAATAGTCAGGCTTGAAAGTTAAAAACAATCCTAAGCAGTTTCAAAGTATGTACAAAAAATTACACAGTTAGAAGCATAGTCATCAAGGTCCTAAATAGACAGAGAAATCTGAACCAACAGTAAATATACTTGAGATTAACCACTATCACTTCAGTTCATATTCAGTACCATTCTGGCCATTCCTAGTTACACTGTGGAAACACACACTGTCAATCTATGTTCAAAAATGTGTATTTCCAATATCATCAAATAAAGACATAGAGTTTACAGGACTGTCTTTAAGATGACCATAAACCAAGAAGAGGTATATAAGTTAAAGATGAATTTTTGCCTTTTCCTGGTTAAAAATTTCTAAACGCTCTGGGGATGATCGAAAAGCTTTAACACTAAGTGACAGAAGCAAAGAAACTTATTTCCTTAAAACAAGCATTGAAGAGACTCTGAATAGAAGGATCTCAGCTAAGTTGTTATACACAGCAAAGACAAGATCTGCAGCTTACCAAGACTGCACAATTTTACGTGGCAAGAGACCTGCTTTGACAATCACAGGGCCACAAGTTCGCTTGCATGAAAAAAATGTCCCAAGAAATTTTGGTCCGCATATATTTTATTGGTCCCTAGACAGATATTAGGGATTTGAAAATTTTGAGGAGAAGAACCAGAAGTTTTTCTACCAGTTTGCACTTTCTGTCATTCAAACTCAGGTCAACAACAATAATGGAACCACCACAGCCAATGCAAAAAGGTCCAGCATTTGCATAAACGGACTCTTTTTGTCAGATGAGCCTGTGGGGCTTATATTGTAGTCATTTTCTGTATAAGGATGATTTTTACAAGTGAGAAAGGATTCTCACCACTTAAGCCCATGACTTTATACACTAACCCCCCAGAACATTTTTCCATTTTTTTAAAAATGCAAGAGTTAAACTCTTGTGGTTTCACCTGTAACACTGATGTTTTATTTTGGACTACCTTCTCATTAAGATTAAATTTGTGTAATTTGATACAACAGTATTGAAAATCATATTTGGTGTACTGTATATCAAAACTACAGTATTTTAAGTATGGCTACAATGCAAAATACATTTTAAGCTCAAAGAAAGCTATATCTGTAAGACAGTCATTAAAAAACAGACTGGCTTTTCTAGAATTAAAAAGAAAAGTTACTTTGAAAACAGAGGAATTTCAGAATACAACACCATTACAAAGAGAAACATGCTTGAATTGCTGTAAAAGGTTAAGTACCACAGAATAGCAGTGAGAAAAGGAAAGTGTGTTTCTTTTCTCTGATCAAAAAATCCAGCAGTGCAGCTGGGTAACTAAAAAATGCTACAAATACAGAGCTTGCTATTATTGTTACCCTTATCACCCTTTCAAGCAAAGAACAGTTGGCTGCAGCTTTGTATTTTTAATAACTTCAACTCAGCAGGTTACTACAGTACTTTATCCGTACTCATCTGCCTCATCACTACTGCTGAGCAACTAACCAAGCAGGAACAGAGCTGACAAACAGGGCCTGACACAAGTACTGACAAACAGGAATAACTCAATAATAAGCGCCATGGCTTTCCCCCCTCCCTTTAAAAATTACAAGTATCTTCATGGAAATTCCCATCTGGAGCTGTAGATGCAGTTCCATCCTGGGTTCAAGTCAGAAAGAGTTAGAGGCAGGCCTCCCACAGAATCACTGAATGGCAGGGGTTGGAAAGGACCTGCGCAGATCATCTAGTCCAATCCCCCTGCCAAAGCAGGTTCACCTAGAGCAGGTTTCACAGGATCACATCCATGCAGGGTTTGAATATCTCCAGAGGAGACTCCACAACCTCTCTGGGCAGCCTGTTCCAGTGCTCTGTCACCCTCAAAGTAAAGAAGTTTTTCCTCATGTTCAGATGGAATTTCCTGTGTTCCAGTTTGTGCCCATTGCCTCTTGTCCTGTCACTGGGCACCACTGAAAAGAGTCTGGCCCCATTCTCTTGACACCCACCCTTTAGATATTTATAAGCATTGATAAGATCACCTCTCCGTCTTCTCTTCTCCAGGCTAAACAGACCCAGGTCTCAGCCCTTCCTCGTAAGAGAGGTGCTCCAGTCCCTTGATCATCTTTGTAGCCCTCCGCTGGACTCCCTCCATTAGCTCCTTCTCTTTCTTGAACTGGGGAGCCCAAAACTGGACACAGTACTCCAAATGTGGCCTCACGAGGGCAGAGTTGACAAGAAGAATAACCTTCCTCAACCTGCTGGGCACGCTCTTTTTAATGCACCCCAGGATACCATTGGCCTTCTTGGCCACAAGGGCACATTGCTGGCTCATGGTCAACTTGTCCACCAGGACTCCCAGGTCCCTCTCTGCAGAGCTGCTTTCCAGCAGGTCAACCCCTAAGCTGTACTGGTGCATGGGGTTATTCCTCCCTAGGTGCAGGCCCCTGTTGAACTTCATTAGGTTCCTCTCTGCCCAACTCTCTAGCCTATCCAGGTCTCGCTGAATGGCGGCACAGCCTTCTGGTGTGTCAGCTACTCCTCACAGTTTTGTGTCATCAGCAAACTAGCTAAGGGTTCACTCTGTCCCCTCATCCAAGTCGTTGATGAACATGGTGAACAAGACTGGATCCAGTACTGACCCCAGGGGAACACCGTTAGTTATGGGCTTCCAACTAGACTCTGGGCCACTGATCACAATCCTCTGAGCTCTGCCATTCAGCCAGTTCTTAATCAACCTTACTGTCCACTCATCTAACCCATACTTCCTAAGCTTACCTATGAGGATGCTATGGGAGACAGTGTCAAAAGGCTTGCTGAAGTCAAGGTAGACAACATCCATTGCTCTCCCCTCATCTACCCAGCCAGTCATGCCATCAGAGAAGGTGGTGGGATTGGTCAATCATGATTTCCCCTCGGTGAATACATGTTGGCCCCTCCCAATAACCTTCTCTTCTCTACATGCTTAGAGATGACATCCAGAATGAGCTGTTCCATCACTTTTCCAGGGATGGAGGTGAGGCTGACTGGCCTGTAGTTTCCCGGGTCCTCCTTCTTGCCCTTTTTGAAGACAAGACTGACATTTGCTTTCCTTCAGTCCCCAGGCACCTCTCCCATTTGCCATGATCATTTAAAGATAACTGAGAGTGAGCCTGCAATGATGTATCAGCCAGCTCCCTCAGCACTCATGNCAGTGCATGCCATCAGGGCCCATGGATTTGTGGGTGTTGAGTTTGCCTAAATGATCTCTAACCCAATCCTCCTCAGCCAAGGGAAAGTCTTCCTTTCTCCAGAGTCTCTCTCTTACCTCCAGGGCCTGGGATTCCTGAAGGCCAGCCTTAGCAGTAAAGACTAAAGCAAAGAAGGCATTCAGTAACACCACCTTCTCTGCATCTCCCCCCTATATGTATCAGAAAAGAATGAGAAATAAAATGGGAGGAAAGGAGAAAAGTCATTTAGAGCACAAAACAGGGATAAGGCAGTCTGAAATTCAGTATGTTAACACTGGGACTTGAGCTTTAAGTAGGAAAGCTGTAGGAGAGAAAAATCATCACCTCCAGCAGCACAAAGTACAGCTGGAGGCCAGTTACTAGGGCTGTACACCAGTGTCAATACTGAGACCAGTGCTGTTTAACATCCTCATTAACAGCCTCAACGACAGGACAGAGTACACCCTCTGCAAGTTTGCAGCAGGTTTGCAGACAACGCACAAGCCAGAGGAGTGGTTGATACACCATCTGGTCATGCTGCCATTCAGAGGAATGTGGACAGGCTGGAGAAATGAGCCAACAGGAACCTCAGAGTTCACAAGGGGAAGTGCAGAGTTCCACACCTGTGGACAGGCTCTGCAGGAAAGGCCCTGAGGTCTTGGTGGACAAGGTGACCATTAGCCAGAAATGCGTCCTCATGGCAGGGCGAACAGTATCGCGGGCTGCATTAGGAAAAGCACTGCCAGCAGGTGGAAGGTCCTTCCCCTCTGCTCAGCACTGGGGAGGCCACATCTGGAGCACTGGGTCCAGTTCTGGGTTCCCCAATACAATATAAGATACAAACTTACCAGAGTGAGTCCAACAAAGGGCCACTAAGATAATCAAAGGATTGAAACACCTTTCATATGAGGAGAGGCTGAGGGAGCTGGGATTGTTCAGCCAGGAGAAGAAAAGGCTCCAGGGTGGGAATCTTACCCATGTCTAAGTACCTGATGGGTGTACACAGAGAGGAGTAAAGACGACTTACAGAGACTCTTTCCTGCAGTATCCAGTGGCAGGTTGAGAGGCAATGGTCACAAATTGAAATACAGGATATGCCACTTCAACACAAGGGAAAAAGGAAAAACACCACAACATTTTTTACTTTTTTTTTTTTTTTAACTCATTTTTACTGGTCAAACATTGGCACAGGTTGCCCAGTGAGGTTGTAGAGTGTCCATCCTTAGAGCTATTCAAAACCTGACTGGACATGGACCTGGGCAACCTGCTCTAACTGACCTTGCTTTGAGCAGGGGATTCAACTATATGATCCTCAGAGGTCCCTTCCAACTTAAATTCTGTGTTTCTGTGATCTACAGCCTGACACCAGGAGGAAAAATGCAGTGTTAACAGAATTCTTTCTTAGTGGATGCTTTCCACTACAACAAAACCTACAATTTCATCCTGCGGCATGAAAAGGAGCAGCCTTTACAGTCACAAAGCACATGCTGAAAATACAAACTGACAAGGTTTTTCTGTCTTACTGCTGCAGAACTGCAGCAAAGACACAAATTTGAAGGATAGTTCAAACCTTAATATGGAAGAAGCAGAATATGATTTACCTGGGATCATCAGATTCAGTCAAAAAAGTGGGACCAGTAACCAACACCACAAACTTGAGGCAATGATGCATTTTAGCTAGAATAAGCCATTATGTTCACTGCTATGAAGTCTGGAGATCTTCATCCAAAGATAGAGATCTTCAGATTTCATTTATATCTTTATCCGCATCTTTAGCTGTACTACAAAATATTATGGCAAATTAAACTACTCTGTTGAGACTGTTTTGTCTGCATGTCAAACATGAAGCATGCAACCAGCTACATTGAAATTGAGCTTTTAGTTACTCAAACACCAAGAGATTCAAATTACTACTCAATGCTCAGATATAGCTACTGACACCTACTTAAACATAAAACTCAAAGTAGTAACAAGTAAACAAAAAAAACCCCTAACATGTAAAGTGGGAAGGCCTCAATTATTTCCCCTACTATCTTTATTTAAAATATTTCTTATTTTTCCTATTTTGGGCAAGTTGATCTAATACTTGAGAAGCAAAAGAGAGCCACTGGAACATTATGTGAGCATCTGTGCTGGTGGGGGAAGAAATAAAAAAAAAAAAAAAAGAAGGGGCCATCCAGCACAATTAGAGCTATCAGAAGAAGATGGGATGATGGGGCAGCAAGCACCAGCTGGATCAGAATGAATCCTTATTGAACTGTGGTCTGCCAAGCTGGAAGACCTGCTGGGCAAGTCCGGTTGGCCCAACATGCAAAGCATAACCAGCACGAGTCACCTAAGTTACCTTCAAAATTGCTATGAATTTCTTTTTAAAACAAACAAAGTTGTTAGGCATGTTGTGGTCTTTAGAGCATAGCAAGCGTAGAGTTTTGTTCTTTTAAAGAACGTTAGAACATGTTAAAAACGTGCAACCCCCCACTCTTCTCCTTTTCTCTGAAAGCTTAAGTACAAAAGAGAAAAATAAACATCCTTGTTATAAAAATTCTGTAGCCATGTGCCACAGACACTACAGAACCACTGTTTAGGCAGGGACAGGGT
The DNA here is from genome assembly GCA_008711295.1 of Anarhynchus alexandrinus. NCBI lineage: Eukaryota > Metazoa > Chordata > Aves > Charadriiformes > Charadriidae > Anarhynchus > Anarhynchus alexandrinus. The sequence goes on from VUYV01000112.1 coordinate 2,064,234, forward strand.
GACAACTGTTTGATTTTTAGTGGGCTTTGGATTTGTTTGGGGAACGCAAATTGAAGAAACATTTTCTCCCTAAGAGGGCACTCTGAAAGCACACCCTCTGCCACAGTTGAAGTACCGGCATCGTTAACAATAACCTGAGCTGTCTTTGCAGAGTCAACTGTCTAAGCAGCAGAATCTACCCAGGGGCAATATCACAAACTAAATACTATTACTACAGTTTCCTTTTGAGTCACTGGCAGTGGTATGCATTACTAATTTGATCCTGTTGCTTGTCTTTCCAGATGTGAAATTCCCTGTGATGCCAAAGAGTCATTCATAAAGTACTTCACTTCCCTCAAATGTTAAGGTGGCTCAAAAAGTTCAGCCACCATATCATACAGCCTTAAAAAACTAACACATACAGGGACAAAAGCAGATCTTCCCCGTCAGGTTCCAGGGGAGACAATGCCCAGAGAATACACCCAGGTTCCCGGCCCTAAGTAAAGGGATACTTTTCAGATTGTGTAATCAACACCGAAAAACAGTATACCCAAACCGACTGTGTGAAAAATCCCATTAGGGTAAAGGTTTATGCAAAGCAAATTACTTGTGAAATAGCAGTCCTGCTTCCTCCAGAGAGATGATTACCTCTTTCAAAGCAGGGGGGAAACAGTTGAAACCTGCTTTGCAGCCTCAGCTGTTAACTCTGAGAATCTTGATGCAAACTAGTTGGCATAGTGCAAGCTGGCTAAAACAAACTAATAATCAACAAGCCACCATACAGGACCACAGCACTCACACAGTTTCCATTACACTGTTCAACCACTTATGCAGAGCTGCGCACTGCAACACCACAGGACTTTCTATTAGGAATCAAACTTTTTTCTTTATACAACAGAAATAGATTCTGCACTGTGCAGCCCAGAATAATACCAATACTAGGGAAACTGGACAAAGACTCTACTGAAAAAAAATGCACCCACAAGACAGAAGCAAGCCTTCAAAGAAATAATTGGGGAAAATCTGTCATTCTGTTTCAAAAAGAAAATAAGACAGGAGCAGAGTCTGACTGCTCTAAAGAAATAAGGATAAGAATCATCTATTGTCATAAATAGGTAGATGCAACCCACACTAGATTTTTTGCTTTCAAATGACAGATTTGAGTCCTTACTCCTTCTGGACAGTGATACATAATACTTGAAGGAACTTGTTACAAAAAGTTGAAGTATATTCTGTGATAACTGTTCAACTGCCCAAAATGAACTCCTGACAAAGACTGCACAAAATTTGCACTGTTATTTATAAGGGAGCAAGCTCTATTACAACAAAGTTCTGCAAAAATTGCTGTTTGGCTTTTTTAAAAAAAGTGAAGTATTTGGAAAGCCACAATTCTAGCCATATGGGAGATTCTGCTCCCACTTAATCTAGATTTCCAATTCAGGCCAGTTGAAAGTATGGCTTTAAAGAGCAAGTAACTGGTGGCATATAGCAATGAACCTGCCCAGGAAGAGATGGCCATTTCCTCTCCTTTTAAGATTTGTAGATTGCAAGCTTCCTATATAATTTCAAGGAAACCAGAGCATCTAGAAACTTTTCAGATGTTTTCCCCAAAAAACACAGCTGCAGAAATTACATTACATATTCAGCAATCTTACAACAAATTCCCAAGGCCACGGAATATCAAGTCTTTCTGGGGACAGCAGAAGAACTCAACAGAATTTAGTTTTACCTACTGCATAAGGGACTGGAAAGGCTAGCTAGCAATGAAAAGACATGAGTTGGAAGTCTCATTTCCATTTTCAACTGCAAGTTTTAAGTTACTGTATATTTTGGGACCACAGACTTTTCAGAGCGCTATACACGAGGGTCTTTCAGGTAAAAGACATGCAGAATGCAGAAAATTGGCACTGGATTGCACAAAGAGGGAGAGCAATTTCTCACAGGAAGCTGATAAAGCATGTTATTCTAGTGCACTTACATCATAGCTAGAGGTAACTAATCAAAGGTTTTCTGGTACCCATGAAATTCTTTTAAATGCCTTGAGGTTTATCAAATACAGTAACCAGAAAACAGTAACAGGGCTGGAAGTAAGCAAACATTACTTTTTCTTTAAACAAGATGTGGAACTTGCTTAAAACTCCAAGTAAGAGTTTGCATTCATGTCTCCCTACACACCAAGCCTAATTAAACAGCACAGTGAAAAGGCTTGATCAGCCCCCTAGCACTCAACTACTTAGCTCTAGAACTGCACCACCAGGACTGGGGGCAGGCAAGGGTTACAGCCAAAAAGGTATGTATCAAGAAAAGCTGCCAGAGCAACTACAGGTAAGAACCAAGACTATGCTTTTCAGAAGATGTGCTAGATTAAAAAAAAACCCACATAATTACACTACTGAGCAAGGAAACCATTTTCCCGTATTCAAATCCAACCAGACTCAGAAAAAAATGATTTTGCATATATCCTTTAAATAAGTCACACTGATTCAAAAAAATACTGGATCTTCGTCAATTTTTCCTCCTAATGGAAACAAACTGCATGACTTTACTCACCGGCTGAAGGTTCAAGTCAAGAAAACCAGCAATGCTATTACTGGAAATCAAGATTCTGAATGTGGTAAGACCACCCCTATATCCAAGCACTGGTCATTACCTTCTGCTTATCTAAATCAAGTTCAGTTACGTCTTCATATTCTTCAGGTCTTGCCTAAGTTACCACAAAATGCTGTTGATGCTGTCTCGGTATATATGTCTCTGATGTTTTTCAGCCCAGCTCATCATACAGTACAAATAGTCACCACTTAAAAGTAGTGCTGGATGTATCTGGAAAACCCTTTACTTTTAGATTATCTCTGTTAAATGGCCTACACGAGAAAGGCAAGAGGCCATTCTGTGCCTTTATTTACTGTCTCCCTACAGTGACCTCAGAACTGAGGAGCTTCTCTCCACTTGAAGGACACTGACCATTTAAACCTCTTCAACTTCGTCAACGCTGGGCAGAAAACACAGAGCTACTGAGCGCAAGAACAGAAATACATATTCAAACAGTGTATTTTGAGATTGCAGAAGTAGCATAATCTAAAAATCAATATCCTCAAGCAATAAAACTGGCTACTAATCAAACAGCTGCAGCATTACTCTCTCCTCCCCACCATACACCTCTGCACTATCCTCCAGTTCCAGTGGGTTAGTGTTGCCATGTACCACAAAACAGAACGAAGTCATCAAAACATTTAAGTTGCAGTGTGGAGGGGAAAACTTAATAATGAAAGGCATGCAAAGAATCAAAAAATAACTGGATACAGATGCAAGGAAGCAGAAGGACAAACCTTTCAAAGAAGCCTCAAATGTTTGCACCGTTAGGTTTCAAGGACTTCAATAACCTTCTCATCCATGCTACAAAAAACAGCCTTTACAACAAAGAAGTTATAACATGAACAAGAACCGCAAAAATATTTCCCCTTGGACTTTTTAGATACTATGTTCATTTTTTTTTCAAACAATGGATTTTAGAAAGGTCAGGGGGAAAATTATGCTTAGTTACCCCAAATTTAATCAAAATAATTTAATCATAAAACAATAAGAAGCTAATGATGCAAATTAACATAACAGCAAATTCCTATATTAAGTTTTATGTTTCTGTTTACGCAAGTCCCATTATTAAAACAAGAGGCCACAGTAAGTTTGAAAAGCATGCTGGAAAGCGTATGACAATAATTCTAGTTGGGAACTTAAGCTACTACTTTTTCTGGTAAGACACAGCAAATGATTCAAGCCAACAAAGCATCTTACCATATTTAAATTTACCCCAGGTTATCCTACACCAGTTCAGTGACTCTTAAGAATTAAGTCTGTGGCCACATTTCAGGTTGCCAGTCCATTATCATAAAATCAGAAGCAACGCCTTTAATGGCACCCTCAGACTGTCACAAATTAAGTAATTAGCAGGAAAAAAACAGCCTCTCTCATTAGATTATTCTAGCTGATGTACCTCAAAGCAGCAGCAGAAAGTTTACTGTTCCTAATTTTAAAAAAAAGTTCAGCTCTCTGGCATCTGTTACTATTACAAAACAAATAATCCTCTTACACCTGCTGACAACTGCAAAAATACCTTGGATTTGTGGCTGACAGTCTTACTGGGAGTTTCAGTAGTACTTTTTACTGACATAAAATGGTCAGACCTGATACAAAACCAAATTTATTTAAACATTCTGAATGGCTGGCTCCAATACCTACCCTTCACCCTCAACAAACAGACTAATATTCAGTCCACCTTTCAATGAAATACCCAGGTCCCAGTTTTGAAATACGCTGCTGCAGTGACAGTAATTGAGGCTTCTCTTCCTCTCTCCCCGCACTCCTCAAATTAAAAAAAAAAATCCACATCTCAGATCAAAAAGCTTTTCTATGCATTGGGAACAAATGGTAAAAATGACAGCAGACAAATGTTGAGGGAACAAAAAAAGAAAAAGAACAGACTTCAGAGTACTTCAGTTAAAAACAGTACTTCACTGCAGAGCAGTTTGTCTGGAGAGCACCCATAAAAGGGTTGAACAACAGAGTTGTGAAAGAGACTGTGGAAACTGACTTCTCCATTTCAAACACAGCAACAGTGCCACAAACGCAAGAAGATATTACGAATCTCAAAATTCCAATTAAATTATTAATGCAAATACTGCTAAGTCTGTGGGTAGTAATAGGCACTGCAAGCACTTTACATGCAACTTGTCATGATCTGTGGCTACAAGTGCCTTGGCTTACTCATGAAGCACTTGCCAGAAGTGCTACAAATTACCCTTTCCTCAGACAAAAAGAAAACTAGGCAAAAATAAATTTATTCAAGCTACAAAAGTCTAGGACTCCCACAGGGTAAGAGCTTTGGTCAACATGCTTAAAACATCAAATTCTACCTATCCAACTAAGTCCTCCATACTTTGCTCAAAGAAACCCTGCCTCATAGAAACTCAGTAAGTGACCAGACACTCAGGTTTACCACATTGTTTTTGCAAAGTATCAGGAAAGGGTGGTAATGAGACTGGAAAAGGAAGGAGCAGGCCACCTGCTATGGTTCTTTTTTCACCACAGCAGCCACCCAAATAACCCTTAGCCTTCCTACAGTGACACACGGCAACGCCACTTGTGGTTACGTGAACTCAGCTCTGCATTTTAGCTTTTAAAGTTTAGTAGGCTGTTGAAACATTCACAAAGAATGCAAGCAATAAAGGAAAAAAAAAAAAAGAGGCGTGTTTCAGTATTTTCTCCCTCTGAAACAGATGAGGGACCAAAGTGTCTCTTCAGCCTGTAAAAATCTTCTAAAACTTCAGAAGCTCAAGGTAGGCATTAAACAATCTTTAAACACATCCAAGACAATAGAATTACCTGGGCAAAAGCTTTGTTCTTGTCACATTCCCTTCCTATGTTACTAGGTTAGAAGACTGAAGTATTCATCCGTTTGTTTTCATGTAACCCACTACATGCAAGAGGCTTAACAGACATTTACATTAACCATACCTTCATCTGAAAGCATTTTTACAAACGTAGACTGAACTTCTTAGGTCCTTCATGTTATATTAGCGTATACACAAGCTACAGTTATATTTATTTCCAAGTAAAGCTGTTGCTAGGAGGAACAACAACTGAATTTTACGCCAGATACAAGTACAGAAAATAAAAATGGATATGAAAGAAGAATGTATTTGGAAAGGAAATTGGCAGTTACCAGAGTTGGAGTTTTGCCAGGCCATCTATATATATTTATGTCTATCAAAATAGACCAGGTTCAGGTACGTAACTCGAGAGTCCGCCTTTCTAATGTAAAGCCCTCACGTGTGCCACACGGTGGTAGAGAAGAACCCTTCCTGACAGACTCACACTGCTTACCACCCACACTGTTGCTCTCTCCCAGGTCTGCCCAAATACACCTTAAGCCTTATGTTTCTACATGCCCTTGGGTCAGATTCATAACTGACTTTCTCTTTGGCTCTGCCCTGCCTACAGTAATCTGAGCATCACTGTTCTTTCTTAAGAGTTTCAGCTAGGCTGATGCCCTTCCAGTCCTCCTTTAGGAGGCTAGGTCAACTGCCATTTTATACACAGAGTAGAAAGTCTTATTGTCCAGGCTGGGCACCCCCATTAGGTATGGTTCCTGCCCTTGCCTAGAAACTATGTGGTCTTTTTCTCTCTTCTATGTTTTCCTCTAAATTTATAAAACCTCTATTCCCTCTGGTTCCTCCCCAGAGCTCTGGAAGGTCTGCTCCTGTGCTGAAGCACATGGAATGACATTCTGGTACCATGAAAGTCAACAGCAAAACTGTCAGTGGCTAATCAGAATCAGCGTTCAGTTTAACTTTACTTTTAGTAGAGAGTAACTCTCTACTTTTTCAGGGGTGGGGACAAAACCCACAAGAGTTTAAGTTCTTTTACCACCTTATCCTTTTGAATCTAAAAGGTTATGATAAGCAAGGTAGACTAAGCATCATCTAAAGGAAAGGGTGCTGCTTCATACACTTGACTGCCACTGCCAGATTAACATGTTGTTCCAGAAGCAGCAGAAGTAACAAAACCTGGTTTCCCAAAAACATATTGTCTAACCTCCTTCTCCTCAACAGGCTGGACAAGTATGCCGGCACTGCGGCAAACCCAAAACCATTGATGCACTGGTTGGACATGCAGGAGATGTCAAACAAGACACGTGATGGCCAAATCTGCCTGCACTACCCTCAGCTGAGGCACTAATCTGAGGTCTCTCTCTCCTCCGCTTAACTGCCAATTTTCACAAAATTCATGAGAACACCATTATGTCTGAAATCTCAACCATCTGGTCAATCACAGACAGATTTGCAAGGAGGCAAATCAGAAGTGTGGGAGGGGTGAGAGAAAGAATAGCTGTTAAACAAGTAGCTTAATCCCATCAGGAAACCATGCTTAAAACTGTCACATTTATCTACACAGATAATAAAATACCCAAGTCACCAAATTACATTAAAATAGTGTTCAATGGCCCACCCTAAACACCACACTCAGACATAATTGATGCTTAAATTAACCAAAAACACATATTCTTAATATTAATGGATTTTTTTTTTTCCCAGTTCTGGCAAGCAAACAAGGACACCACAAACTTTCACAGAAATTGCACATGCTTGTAACTTCGGGATGCTAGAAAACAAATGAAACTACATTAGAAAACCTCAGACAAAATCCTCCTTTTTGTGACCAAAACCCCACACCCACAAGCACTCATGCCATTGTCCTAATGAATCAACTTTCCAGAACCTGTGCCCTCCCAAACAGCAGCAATGCTGGCCCTTGCTTTTAGAACACCATTTCTATTTTTAGTTCTACATAAGTGAGAAGCGGTAATAAAGCTATTAATCTTTTCACTCCCTCTTCACTTGAATTACAAAACTGAGGTGACTCTTTAAGCTAGTTTAAACCATTAGACTCCTTAAATAGGGACAATTCCTTACCTTTCAGAACTACAATGTTTAAATAAAAAGTTTTCAGATTATGTTGTATGACTCAAAAGAAGTAACACCATTGACATTGACCATCCTGCAAAGTAAATACTTGTGAAAAGACCTAATGAAAGCATTTAAGAAAAAACAAACCGACAGACAAAACCCCCAGGCACTGCTGTCTTACTAAATCTTAAACACTTTAATTTTCTACCTTCCAATGACTCTAGAAGTTCCCTTCTTCACACAGAGGCAGGGAGGTTGCATCTCTTCTACTCTAATCTGCCCAGGAAACAGAATCACTGAATTGTCCAAGTCAGTACCAATTCAAGTTCAGCTGTGAATGAAATTGTTCTGATTTGATTTCAGCTTGCACTAATGAAGCCGTTGACCCTCTTAGAGCCCCTTCTTACTTATTCAATAGCTTTAAAATAACTGAGACAAAACCAGCAAAGTGTGAAGTTGAACCACTGACATTTTTAAATATTATTCTACATCTTGTTCTTTACATATTTTGTAACAGAATGTATAGTTGTACAGTGAGCCAAAACCTTCCCTAAGCTCTCCACCATGATACTAATCTCTTTCCTAAACTGCTACTTTACTTAAACGTTTAGTACTTTGGACTGTTCAACACTGAACAACAACTGCATTTTGTTGGCTATTCATACAGCTTAAGTACTTTTGAAGTTCTTTACAATTGTCTTGGTGGCTGACAAACTCAAACAGTACACATACAAAACTTCAGAGGAACCCCACTGTTAACCTTTCATCAAAATGAACACTGGTCTTTTTATTCCTTTATCAACCAGTTTTCAGTTTATGATAATCCTTTGTTCTCACCCTACGCTTAGTTTTCTTCTCTAAAGGAACTTTGCAGAAGGCACTTTTCCAGTCTAAACAACAGTAACCAGTCAACAAAATAATAAGAAAAGGTGAAGAAGTCTTCTTCAGTGACATTTTATTCACATCCTAGAGCCCTGTCCTGCACAGGGCTGCTCTCTTGAATTGGGACCACAAGCAGTAGTTCAACAAATATGCTAAAGCTGGTACTGTCACCAAAAGATGCAGTTCCTTCCTCTTTCCCTTTGCTACTTGTACTCACCTTCTTCTTTCACCACACCCAAAAAATGAACTCGGTTAGGGACTGCATTTTGTAAGTCACCCAGCAAAAAAAAAGGGGGTAGGTAGTTTTAGTGTGGATCAGGGCCGTGATCCAGACCACCACACAATCATTAAACTATTTGGCCAATAAAATTGAAGCAGCGGTGGTAGGATGCATCTGAAAGGCTGGGACTGGCTTTCTTCAGTGGCACTCCCTGCTTGAAATGCTTGTGGGGGGGAGAGGAAAAAAAAAAAATAAATGCAGCCTCATATGCAGAATCCCTCACTGGCATCATAGAACATTTTTAAGAATGCAAACATATTAAACTTATTTATTTCAGTAACTGCATATACAAATGGCTGGACCATTATCTCAACTGTGGTGACTGCAACAGCAGTGCAATTACACACCTACGCAATCCCGCATTTGACATGTCATCTTAAGCATTACAGTTTATAGTCCGCTGTAACAAACGCAAGCAGATTACATATCTTGGAGCTGTATTTTGGCTCAGTTCACACTGGAAAGTTACACCACTAAGCTTATATTCCATAAAGGATTTACTAACTACCCTGTCTAATTAGGGTTGCACAACTCTTCCATTTTTAAGATCCTGTTTTCAGCGGCTTAAAACCTTGCCAAACTAACCTTTGGCAAGACTTCTCTGTCCCTCACACACACCCGACAGAGAAAGGGAAAGTGATACATTCTGCTCATCTGCTTGAGTTTCATTCTAAAAAAGTAATTTCCCGGAACAAAATGACAGAGAAAATAGGTTTTATCCACATTAAACATCCAATTTTTTCACCACTTTTCTTGAAAAACTCTAAAAGTTCTATGCTTTAGAACAGTTACATTAAATGAGAATGAGAAATTGCATCTTTGACATAAAGACATCATCTCTGACATGTTCTAATACAGACACAATCACACTGTCGAAGTGGAAAAAAATTTCTCCTTCACACACTCCGCAAAGAATTCAACTCCCTAAGATTTTGCTTCTCCAAATCAGAGCTGGACAAAAGCCTTCCTGTAATTATTTCACATGGTTTCTAAAAGCCTACCATCAAGAAAAAGAACAAGAAAAGGTACAGAGAACAGATACATCTCTCTCAGGTATTCTTAGTCATATCCTTTCAGGCACTCAACCAGCAACAAAGGGAGAAGTAAGATGACTAGTGTGAATAGATACAATAAAAACAAAGGCCCAGAGAACTAGGAAGGATGAAAACACATCCTAAAAATAGCAAACTCAGCCATAAGCAGGAACAGAACCCAGAATTCTCCAAATTTTGTCCTCCTTTGGCTGTTAACACAAGCTAATTCAGAAGCATCCCACAGCCATTCCTGGACTTAAAATTAAATAATCACACCTTTCTGTATAGGTATTCCTCAGTAATTTCATCTTTACTATCCTTAGGCAGATGTAACAGATTTGGTATGCTTGTAATAGTTTTTGTATTATCCAGAGTAGGTGAAACAGAAGCAGAGGCTAACCCATTCTTAAAAAAATAAAAAGGGGGGGGAGGGGGATGTAAATAGCAAGAAACAACAAAAATATCGCTAGCAAAAAAAAAAAACCAAACAACAGTGCGTGCTTTTACTCTTAAGTTTTGTGCAAGAAAGCAGTAGCTTTCTAAAAATAAAATTCAGAGAGCATTTCAATATCTAATCTTTTGGAATGACCCTTTATAGTTAAATGATACAACAAGAAAATGAAAGATAAGCTTTACTGCTTTTGACACGTTGCTGACACTAGATGAACTACTAAGTAGAATGGTAAAGCCTGTAACTCATATCCTAAAAAGGAGAGATTATGTGATTTTACATATTATTAAAACAGGACAAGGGTCACTGTATAGCACTCTTTACAAACAGACACATCACTTACACAAAGAAGTTGACAGTAAGTTCACCGTACTCCTTGCCTCCTCTTACGCAAAGTCACAATGAGCCAATGCTCTGAGACCACGGTAGAAACAGCTCCAACGTCCCCGACTCATTCAACTCTGACCTTTTCTTATCAAGACAGCTCACAAATTACACACAAACTTCCTCTTACAAACAGCAAAATAAATTCAAAGATCCCTGCTTGATCTCAGCATAAGCTACACATAAATCATACACATCAGAGAAAGCTGCATTTAAGCTGGGGATTACCTAGAGACTCAACACACAGCCATAGCATAAACTAAAAGTTTCTGTGTGGTATGTTGCTATCCGAATCTACTGAGTCACATCAGGTATTTTTGCACATTCAAAGAAAACACAAAACACGAACAATTTTGTTTCTCCATTTCACACACTGCCTGACTTCATAAACATGAGTTGTTTCCCCCACACCCCTCCCTGCCCAGTTCTAACAGCAGTGACCAGTCCCGAAACCAAAATATTGCCAGTTAAAAAAACAAAAAAATCACACTGTAGGAACAGAGGAGGGTAGAAAACAATGGCAAGATTAGAGGCGTAGATAGATCTCCTGAAATAACACCTCCTGCCTTATTTGGGGAAAAAAAAATTTACTTTATCTCATCTGCTGTCCTCCAGCTTCTGCTGCACTTCCTGCCTGAGGAGAAGGGCCGACTTGTCGTGAGAAGCAGCACAGACAGCGCACGCTGCCTGCACCGAGGAAGTGTTGTCACAGCAACTCCACCTGTATCTTTTACAGTTCTGGAAGACAAAAATATTCTCATTCTTGGAAGGCTAGAGGAGTTGAGGCTGTTGACTGATGAAATGGAAACAAAGAAGATTTTGAATTAGAGAAAAAAAACCAGTATGACTGCTGAAAAATTATAGAATGGTGTCTACTTAATCGTACGTACAAATTAGCCAATAAATTTTAAATCATTTGAGGGGAGAGGAGGGGGGACACAACTAAAAATCCAAATCTCAGTTTTACTCTACTTGGCTGAATAACAAAGAAAGGGAAATTCTCCTTACTTGACAAAACCAGAATATTCTTACGGACGCTAGTTAAATGTCACCTTCCCAGCTGACACAGAACAGTAACAGGCAATACCATAGGATTAGTCAACTTTTTATTAAGCACTGCATCATTATACCAGTAAGCATACTTACACCACTAAGACTTTTTTGTGTGCAGTAACAGAGGTGTATTACTCTTCCTTTCATCAGCCCACAGCCCACCAACCTGTCATACGTTACTGCAAGACTGTGAGTGTATGCAAGAGGCTGAAGCTGAAGGTTTTGTTGAGTTTTTGTTGTCCTCCTCACTGCTGGGCTATGAAATACTCCAAGCACAACTCTCAAGGAAACCCCCACCCAAGATGTACACAACCCTGCTGCCCGCATGCAACCTTTCTCTCCCCTGGTGCTCTGACAGGCAGAAGAGCGCTGACGTTGCTGCAGACAGAGGACACTCATCCTCCACCAGCTCTTCCCCATCCCCAGCCAGAGGTACAGGCTGAGCGCGCACCATCGCTCCCTACAGTAGGGCCGAGCTGTGCGGAGCAGAGTGAAGCACAAGATTAGCATCACGAGCATCAGGACTACATTGCTAACCGATTACTCTGCTGTCATAGAGACTTCTAATCGCAATACCGCAACACCACTATGACAGGCTAATGCTAACTTCTGCATTTAGACAGCAGAAGACAACAAAACAGTTCGTCTAAGCATATTTAAGCAAATTAAGCATTTCTCTAACTGTCCTATTTTTAGCAATTTGATTAGATACAGGGATATTAAACTTTAGTCTGCAATAATTACTTGCCTAAAGAAGTTCAAATCTAGAAGATGGTTGCTTTAAAGCCAGTTTTGTAGGTGAGCAGGAGGTCATCAGAAATTCACCACCACAGATATGCTCCATCTCCCTCCCATTACATTTACTGCACTGTTTAGTGGCTTCTGGTTTACTTGTATATTAAATGACAAATTATAGTATAAGGGAAAAAAGGTACTTGCCAACAAAGGATCAAGCACTCTCGAGTTTGCTTTTTTTAGAATGCGTCTTCCAACAAATGCAGGAAAATATTTAGAAGTGTTATTCAAAGGTGCCTTTCAAATCACACTAATACACAGATTCCAAGTATCCTAACTGAACAGCTCCTACAAAGAGAGCAACACATTTATACAAAAAGCCTTAAAAAAAAAAGGCTTAGAAGAGTTATAAGAAGGCCTTTCTGAAAGCATATAAAAATAAAATAACATTACTAGACCATCTGAATGTTCTTCATAAAACGGCAATCAGTTTTCCTTTTCATAAGAAATACTATAGAGCTCAAGAGAACAACATAGACATTTATCATACTCTGCCCTTTAAAAATCAAAGGCAACCAATTATACCCAAGTTCACTCTCATACTTGCATCTTAAGAAGAAAAAGATCAGGGAAAGGAGAGTGACCTTTACAATTTCTCTTCCCATTCCTTCCTTTCTTTCGCTTGCCCACTTACACACTATCTCTTTACATAACATCAAGCGCATCTGCAAACAGAAACACCTACGTTTATCAAAAAGCAGAGATTAGAGCTGCTGATATAGACACAGATCATGTAATTTCTGTAACAAATCCTCTAGGATCCTAGCACAAAAACACAGGTTTATGTGGGGGTGGGGAGAAGGGCAGACCTAGTTCATGAGTTTTCCTCAGCTATTCCAGCTTTGTTCAATAAAATATACCAACAATTACGCAACAGCAGCAAGGCCCAGAAGGAAAACCTAGCACTCACCATTATTTTCTTCATTTGGTGTTGAGCTCTCTCCTACACATTACATACAAACTTACAGGGGGAAAAAAAAGTCTGTCCTGAATCTACTTTGCTGGCTGAGTTTAAGTGCCTAATTACAAATGGTTTATGTCCTTTCTCACCCAACAGATGACACAAGCTTGGAAGGGGAAAAAGAAATTAAAAACCTGAAACACACCTTCAACACAACTGAAACAGAACACTACCTCCAATTAAAAGACAAATAAACTTATTTAGCTGGTTACCCTCTCATTTAAGAAAAAAAAAAAAAAAAACCAAACCAAAACAAGAAAAGCAACTCACCAACTGCTCAAAAGAAAAGAAAAACCTTAATCTTCTCAATGAACCTATACATACCTACTATCTTGTATTTACTTTCGCAAAGATAGAACATATTGAAGCCTATCTTTGATTTAGTTTTTGGAATTGAAAAAAGAATAATTCCAGAGCAATGTCTCTTTCAGATGCACCACTGCAAGTCTTAGACACCACCTCTAAGAAAGTAGTATTTCAGTTCTGAATTAGTTAAGTCGTACTCTATAAAAAGAGGGGACCTAGCAACAGTAATTTATAAATCTATCATCTGGAAACAGACATATAAATTACTCTGTCTACGTATGTTGAAGCCAAAAAGACACACTTTCCAGGTTTGTTCTGCATGTGGTGGTGAGCACTGATGAGGGCAAAGAAAGGAAGAAATAATCTATTCTTGCTATTTTGTAGCTTTCAGTATGTCTTCATATCAAATAAAATATATTTAAAATGAGACTTTGTACAAGCATTTGCTTAAAATCCTCTCCAAAACAAAAGCCATGCTTTATAGTGAAAAGTGAAAAGGGCCTCCTTACCCATACACCATCCCAGAAAACACTTCTGTGTAGCTGTTTGTAAATGATACTTCAAACAAACATACTAAGTCATTTCAAGACTGTAAAACAAAGGATTTCAAATTGTCAAGATACATCAGCAACACCAATCAAAAGATGCTTCAGGAAGACTCTAGGATATGCAGATCATGCTAAGACCACTTTCCAAGCAATAGGCAAAAGAAACCACACAGTTCTGCAGTCAGCAGTAAAACTATCCCAAGGAAACTGCTTTCAATAATCGACAACCATATCATCATGGGACAATGGCTTGAATTTTAACTAGAAGGTTCAATATACACAGCGAATCCCCGAGGTCATATGCTGTATGACTTTAACATTACCATTATGCCCATAAACTTTCCCATTTCCAATTAATAATACACACAACACCTTGAAAGTCAATCCTTCCTTCTGGAAGGCCTTTGTGCTTTAAGGCATAAAGCAGATTTTTAAAAATATACCTGCCACTGCAAATACTATGTGGACTTCTTTTAATGAGCAATAACAAACATATAAAAAGATTTTTAAAACAGCGTATCTGGAAAAGCTCGAGCTGTACCAGGCAAGGCAATTTTGAAGCAATGCAATGTTGCGACAGTTCTAGCCCAACAGACCAGAATCTAGCTTGCTGCTGCCACCATCTCCTTAAGAAGAACTGGAAGCTCACCTAGAGTATCCACAGAAACTTTGTGCATCTCAGAAAGGCACACGAGAAGGTACCAAAAGGCACATTATCACAGAGGCTTCAGCTCTTGTAGCCTAACAAAAAGAGCACTCCTTCTGGGTCAACACTGACTTTCTCACTAATCAGGAGTCCGACCAGACTCCAGAGCTGTGTGCTGCCATTCCTTTTTTTCCTTGTTTACATGGACAAGACCTGCGGATGCAGCCTGGGCAGAAGAGAGGGAAAGACTTTTAGGAGGACTGTTCGTATTTTGCACTCAGTAGATTCATTTCTTCCCCTTTCTAAGGTCTAAGCACATACAAAGAATTGATGGCTGCTTCCTTGCACAAAGTGCAGTAGCCAGGATGAAAATCAGTGCATTTGAGGACAAGACTAGAGCCTTCCTTAATATTTCAGTTCAGTCCATCACCTTGATGAGCCTATGAATACCAACAAGCAAAAGTTCAATAATAACTGCAAAGCAAGCATGCAGAGGGGAAAAACCCTACAGATTCTGTAATTAGCTGTGCTAACAATAAATGAAGAGCCATACACTCGAGAAACATTCTGAAGCAGCAGCAAAGACAGTCGCTGTTGCAGGGAATAGAAGACCTACTCTTCTGACATGAGCTTCGTTCAAACTTCGTAGCCTTGTGTCCTGATAGTTTTAAGTGGAGATGATTTAGAGACGCATAGACTTAATAAAGAAAAGTTTGGGTCTATCAGCTACAGGCACAGTACAAATCAACTCTCTTGTGAGGAAATGTACCTTTTTCACATAATGCTAAAACAAAGTGATGAAGATACTTAGGAAAAAATCGTATTTCCAATTATACTAAGACAAAATACTGATTAAGAAACTCTTACTTAACACATAAGTTTGTACCTACGATTTAATAAAATGTTTCAATACACTCAGAATCTCAATCCAGAAATACAAAGCATCTGTATAAGAAAAACATCCCACGTATCCACTATATTTACGCTTTCCCCTACACATCCCCATACTAAAACATTTATGTTTTAACACATATTTACATCTTTATATTTGCACATTTTAAATTAACGAAGACGTTCTTACCTGTGTATCCTGCCC
Organism: Anarhynchus alexandrinus; assembly: GCA_008711295.1. Classification (NCBI taxonomy): domain Eukaryota; kingdom Metazoa; phylum Chordata; class Aves; order Charadriiformes; family Charadriidae; genus Anarhynchus; species Anarhynchus alexandrinus. Next base: position 2,080,109 of record VUYV01000112.1, read on the forward strand.
ACCAGCCCCAGGAAGCCACCATAGCTAAAAGCCACTTAAATAACACTCCTTCGATATACCAGAAGCTTTTGCTGTCCAACATTCGGAGAGGCTGCAGCATAATTAAATACAAGATGTAGGACGGAATAGCAACCAGGTTATTGGCGACCATAAAAGCGAACCTGAGGAGTGCTTTCAGGCAGGTATAGCCCACCCGCCGGGCCTGCTCTAGAGTCACGGCCATTCTCTTCACAGCGGAGGGCGCGGGACCGTCCTACGAGGAGAGAAAACACAAGGCAGAGGTAGCGCTTCCCCAGCCGGGCCAGGCGCGGCGGGGGGCCGGGGGTGCCCGCTCGCCCGCCGGCCCCAGACCCAGCCCGCTCCTGCCTCCGCCGTTAGTCACCGGGGAAGGAAGCTACCCCCGCTCCGGGGGTGGGGTGGGGTGGGGGCACGAAGGAACCCTCGCGACCCTCCAGCCGGCTCCGCCTCCCCTCCCCTCCCCTCTCCTCTCCTCAAGGTGCTCCGGGGGACCCCAGCCCACAGCTCCCCTCAGGGGGACACGCGCGCGATCCCAGCCGGCCTCCATCTTCTCCCCCCACCTCACAAGAAAAAGGTCGCGGGGCGCTAACGCGGCTGCCGGCGGCTTCTCCCCCGGCCCCGGAGCGGCTGACAGGAGCCGGGGCCCGCGGGCGACGCTGAGGGGAGCGGGCGGCGGCGGGCCCGGCCGCGGGACTCACCTCCGGCAGAACGGCGGAGCGACGGCGGCGGCGGCGGCAGGGCTGGGGGAGCTGGGCCCGGCGGTGGCAGCGGCGGCGGCAGTCCCGGCTGGCGGCGGCGGCTGGCGGCGGCTCATGGACCCGGAGGTGGCTGGCCCGGCCGCGGTAGCGCTACTCGCCCTGCGGCTCCCTGCGGAGAGAGGGGGGCGGGCGGCGTGAGCGCGGGGGCCGGCGGGCGGNTCCCCGCCTGCTCGGCTCGGCGCTCCGCGGGCAGGACCGCGCCGATCCCCGGCCCCGCAAGGACAGGCGGGTGCCGCGGGCGGGGGGAGGACCCTGCACCTGTTGGGGGCGGGGGCCCGGCCCGCGCAGGGTCCGTACCTCGGCACCGCCGCCGCCTCCGTCCCCGCCGCGGGCCGCCGGGGGTTCATGCCGGCCGCTGGGGCCGCGCTCCCCGCCCCCGCCGGCTGCGTGTCCGCCGTGACCGCCCGTCTCGCTGCCGAGAAAGCGGGGCTGGCGCTGCAGCGAGCGCCGCCCCCCGCCGGAGAGCGCGGGCGGCTGCGCCCCCCGCCCCCGCACATACACACACACGCTCGGCAGCGCGGAGCGGAGCGGGCCCCGTCGCCCGGCTGGCGGCTCCTCCCGCCCCCGGCAGCGCCTGCCGAGCCGGCCCGCGGGCTGCTCCCCGCTCCGCGGAGGGGGTAGAAGCGGGGGCTGGCACTGCGGAGGCCCCCCCGGGGATTCTGCTCCCGTCCCGGAGCCCGCGGCGGAGGGGGGACGAGGCCGGGACGGCCGGGGAGCAGCACGGTCTGGCCGGACCCTTCGGCTACCGGCTGGTTTAATTCCTCTTCGCAGCTCTTTTAGTTAAAGTTAGGTAAACGGGTGAAGTCACAGGTCCCCTCAGCACCGCCAGAGAGATGCTCCTGCCCAGGACAGCAATAACACGGTTTGTCCCCGAAGGCATAAGTCCCTTTCCCATGCTTTTTACGTATCAACTTCTTAATTCTCTCTTTCATCCCTCTCCTGCAGCTGCAAACACCGTCTTCCACTTCCAGAAAACCCCGGCAGAGATCTGCCATCGTGCTGCAGCGAGACTTGGCCCGAGCCCTGCTCCTCCTCAGGGCAGGCCCAGAAGCGGGGGGGGGGGGGGGAAGAGTTAACACCCCCCTCCAAAAAACCCCCACCCANACCCCCACGAAACCACTCCAGGGTGAAGCATTTTTGCCGTCTGTGTAACTGCATCATCCCTTGTGGCAATACAGGACTGTTGTCTCTTGTCTGTTCACTGTGCCCGTCAGACACAACCCTGCTCCTGTCTTCTCTGTAACCCCTGTACAGGCCTTGGAAGAGCACGGTCAGCCCTCCTTCAGCCCTCTCTGGACTGACACGGCCCAGTGTCTGTGGCTTAGTTCAACTATTATGATACCTACACTGAGCAGAATGGCTCCTGCAAGTGTTTTTATGTCGATCTGGGTTCTTAAGGAATAGAAGCAGATGAAAAAAACAACTACACCATAAGAAGGAGACATGCGAGGTCTTTTGTACTAAAAAAAAAAAAAAAAAAAATTTTCAAATTGTAATACTTAGACTGAAAACCATATCACTTTCACATACAAACCATGCCACGCGTAAAGCTAGTCCACTGTTTCCTAGACAATGAGTCTTCAGAGATGACTGTACCATCAACAAAATTAAATCCCAGCCTCCATTCCAGGAAGAAAACAAAGTTGTTATTGCAGATAAATTTCATTTGAGAATTTAAAAACGCAAACAACCAAATAATGCCATAGTGTTCTATTTCAGCAAAACAAAACACAACAAAACTGTTGACCTTCTTCACAAAAAGGACACATCTTGCATAAGTGTTTCCAAGTCAGGGTGTTCTTCTGTCTATGTTATTTTTATTACTAGGTTAAATCTGACAGTTGCACTCAGTAGTCATTGTGGAGTCAGCCTGAACTGCTCTGAAGCGTTACCATCTTCAGTAAGACCTGGGGTTTGTATTTGTTTTTTTTTTTCTTTTATATCTCATGTGAACAACCCTGTTGATATACTTGAACTTATTCTCAGAAAAACTTTGCTCCAAAATCCTCAGATAGAAAAAGGACAATTTTTAGGCCATAATTAAAGTTACATTTTAATTTTTACATTCTGACAGCAAAACTAAGCCTTGTTTTTATATTACTCCAAGATGAAAAACATTAATTATAATTTTTATAAAGTCTGGTATCTCTTAATAATTTTATTCACACTATACAATTTGGGATAATATTCTCATGCATCAAAACGAGGGACTGCAGAAATTGTTAGACAACTAATGAATCAGGCAATTTATATTGCAGAAAGGAATTGCACATGGGGAAGCAGGCGTACAAAGCATTCTTTGTCAGTGACTGCCTTAAAGCTTAGGAAACTGTGGTTTAGCATTTTGCTGAATGAGCTAGTAGCAAAGACCCACCCCTATTCCTCATTTCCTGGCCTTCACATGGACAACCCAAGTCCTAGGAAGTGTGCGCAACGAAATACCCCTTACGGATCTTGAGAAGCCTGCTGTCTGTCATCCAGTCTGAGCCTCTGAAGAATCCTTTCTAGTATAAAGTAACATGTAGGTTTATGTGTGTGCCATTACTGCAAACAAAAAGAAGGAAACAACTAAGCAGTCGAAATCTTTTTTTCATTTGGTCAATAACTGTTAACACTGAAGCGCAACAGTTTCACAACTGGTTTTTGGTTTTGATTTTATATTTTTTTTTACTTCTGATTTCTGGAAGCAATTCCTCATAATCTCTGAGCTTCACAAGCTTTCATTACATACTGCTTGTCATTTTACTATTATAAATGCAAAAAAAAGCAAAAGATTAATATAAGCAACTCTCAATTTGTGGCCTTTTTAACCATTTCTCTAAAGTTTATGTATTTTTTTGATTGAATAGCTCCCTGTAACTATGTCTTTTCAGCTTTGCAGAAATACTGACAGGGATGTTGCTACTTATCATTGTAAAAATACATTTTAATATGCTTATTAACTGGTAGATACAGATACTGACATTGGTAATATTAGGTGATTAACTGATGTCAAGGATTGCTGGAGCAGGTAATTAAATATTGGAGTTGTCTCCCACTCACCTCCAAAAAAACCTACAGACCAAAAACACAGAAAAAGAAGGTTAGACTTATTCCTGCCTGTAAGACGGAAAAACATGTTATTCCTGAGGTAGGGATGTTACACAGTAATAAACAAACACATCTATTACATTCAGTTACTTGTAAAAGTTATCCTAAACAGCATATAGGTTACTGCAAGGGAGCTGCACAGTCTGGAAGATTCTTAATTCACATAGGCTGGATTTGATCACTCTATCTGGCTGCAAGATTCAAGTCAGGTTTTAGTCATAAACTCCTCGAGAGGTTTTTGAAGAAGATAACGTTTTTTGTCTGTGGGTGCACTTCAAGAAGTGATTAGCCACTGTCATTCTCATACGCTACCGTTCAATGGCACATATTTGCATTCCGACTTGGCCGTAGCATTAGAGCTGCCTGCAAGCATAGCTGCGAGGAGGGAATGCATTGCAGACATGCAAGTAGTCCGCGAGTCACAGAGGCCTGGAGAACCATAATGAAATCCAGGTTCAAAGCTGTAAACACTGAACCAACTAACAGATTTGTTTCTGGAGTTCAGAAACAGCAAGTTTTGGAATGCTTTTGAACCTCTGTCTGGGTCAAAGACTGGGAAATAAAAAGCTGCTCATTTGTCCCGACCAGATTCAATCATTTTTTTCCCTGCTTGCTTTCCTTGTTGCAAACTGAAGTCACAGATACCATATGGTCAGAGAAAAAAAGGTTAGGAGGATGCACTCGTGCTGACAACACCAAAACCAAAATTGCCTTTAAAAATCATAAAGGCCTGGCATACAGAGAGCAAAGACAAGAAAATAGCCTGAGAAATCTCAGAAATTCTGCAGAGCAGAAAACAACTACTGTTTCTAACCTCTCAGAAAGAGCAACTTGCTACTTGGGAAGTTGTACAAAATTTTATTAAAAATAAAAAAAAGGGCATGACAAAAAAGATGAAAGTAGGCAAAACTGCCACGAGGAACAACAAAGATGGGAGCATGTGCAGAGCACAGACTGCTGGAAGATGCATAACATGAAATAGGGCATATGCTCAAGGGAGCATAAATCCAGAAAGCATCTCAGGTGAATTAAGTAGTTAGCATTGGATTTGGAAAAATAACAGTTTAAAGAAACACCAGGAAGAACTTAACAACTATGTTTTCTATAGGCTGCAATAAAGAAAGAAGGTAAAAGGAAAATGTCCTGGAAAAGGAAAAAACTTTGTTTATTTTTAAGTTAAGGAAAAAAAAATAAACAAAAGGCAGGAAGTTGTGGGCCCTTTAAAAAAACCCCAGAAGATATAATTAAATTTAAACCTCTAATTCTGAGGTGCTTTACAAAGTGTCAGATACCCTGGTGTGGAGGATTTTTGCATTGCTGTCTTCAGAACATTAAACATTTCATTCACTTTCATAATAACAGTTAAACCTTCCAAAATATTCTGTAACAGTAGCTTCCATTACATCCTCTGTATGAGAGGCAAAAATCGCCTCCATTCTCCAAGTAAATTCTTAAATTTAAAGGACAGTATCAGTCACTCCATCTCTACCAGCTGTACCCTCAGGAGGAATGGAGAAAACATGCTCGTTAAAAGTCCCTTGATCTTCAGTGGCAAGCTGTTCTTACATCCTTTCTCTTACTAATCCAACAGTAGACCACGCTTTTTAAAAGCTCTACCATCAGTAATCTTTTAGATACGTGAGTTCCTTTTGACAACTCACATCCATTTATCGCACACAAAATGCAAAACCCAGGCCATTTTCCTTTTCTGATTTTTCTCCTGGAAGTAAATGTTATCTATTTGACCTTTGGGTCAAAGATGCTTTTATTTGCATCTTAATTCTTTTAAGGACACTTCAGGGTAACATGAAGGAGCTGTTAAAATGGAAGTAAGTTGCGGTATTGACTTTAACACTTGTTACATTTCTGTATTTATGTAAAAAGGCTTTAACTGACCTGACACAGGGCTCAGCCCATTAACAAACCCCCTTCCCTTGCCCCCACCCCGCTCCAGATCCCATACGCAGTACCCCTCACCAAGATCAGCCAGCTGCGGACAAGTCAGCCTTGCCAGTCCCTATGGTTCTTGGCATACAGAGTTGTCATTTTTGCTCATTTTCTCTAATATTTTGAGCTCTTGGATGACAGCCTAAGTTTTTTTCACATTAAAAAATTATAGGCCTGAGAGAAAGTGTGTCACAAGTGTGACCAAAAAATTTCAGGCTCGTGATAAATGCACGCTTTTTATTCCCCTCCTCTACTAGCTTGAGTTGACATCAGACCTCAGATCGTGTTAGTTCTAGCAAGATTGCAGGATGCCAAGTTAAGTCCTTGAGTTGTTTTAAGGCCATTTTTTTTCCTGGGAGAAGGTGGCAAAGAAGATTTCCTGCTTTTAAACAATCTACATAAACACACAACTGAATAAACTAAAGAAACCAAAGAGTTATTGCCAGGGTAAGAGAGACTAAATAAACAAAAGGTATTTCTTCTGAGTAAATAAAAACAGTATTGAAGTAGTAGTGTCATGTTGTTCGACCCCAAATCTGTTTTGCTGGTTTTTTTGGTGTTTTTTTGTTTTTTTAAATTGGGAATCATTAAATATTATGCAAGTTGGATTGTTACTTAGTTCTTTGAGTTAATATTTAATTCCAAAGTTTCTGTAAGCCTAAATGAGGCCAAGTAAACATTTTATAACCAGGTATTATTGCATTTGGTCTAGGGAATTTTATATAGTTACACACGGACAGAACAAACTCTGGCTCCAGTGAGGAACCATCCCCTCGCATTCCACTCCAGTGCAGTGCTTGAAATTCTGTCCAACATAAAGTAAAAATTAAAATTTGACACACAGCTTCTGGGGAGAGCAAGCTGAGCCATAGCCAAGGAGGCCATATACTAAATCAGCACAAGTACACATTATCAAGTGTGCTGCTGGGGAAGAAAGAAGACCACTCCTATCTAATGCTGGGTCTGGCTACAGTCCTATCACTCCGTCTAGTAAGCCCTGCTGCAAAATGGATCTATATACAGTGAGAAGTCTCAAGCACTGCACTCTCCCTGCTCTGCACTTCAGATTAAGCTCATCTGTTGGGTTGCTGCTGCGCAATTTAATTGGTCAACATAGTTGGGTGCTCTCTATGGGAATGTATTTTTGTCCCATTTGATTGCTAATTCTTAATTATCATGTGTTTTCCAATGGTTTCCTGAGGCCAAGACAGTGTCAAAATAGATTTGCTGGGTACAGACACATATAAAGTGATGGTTCATAACCTTTTTCAGGTGGAGATTATGTTCTAAAATGTAGAAGTCCTCTGTTATTTATGATTTGTCAAGAGTTTGTTTTTAACTATTTCTGGACACATTTATTTCCATTGTAGCACAAAAGCAGTGTGATAACCAGTATCTGTACTACTTTTACCACAAAGAATCTAAAGAGACTCTAAGTATAAGTTACAGAGGAGGACCAAGCCATATGATGCTTCAGTCAAGGCTATCCTGATCTCCCAAAAGAATTTGGGTAGACTCATGTCTGAGGGTACTTACTCTTTCTACAGCATAACAAGACCAGATCAAGGAAGTTTGGAGCTGGATAAGAACAGCGCACTCATCTTTGTTCATGACCTTTACATCACATTTGAACAATATCCCAGTTAGTCAAGACTAGCAGAAGGTGAGGCAGATGTAACCATCTCTCCCTTTCTTCCACCAGCTATATGCAAATTTCATAATTTTCCACTTAGGCAGAGCCTGTTAGCCTTTACAACAATGCCGCTCTTGGATTTTCCATCTCAATCTGTTTTACATAAAATGTATACATCATCTTTATAATTTCTCTGGTTGCTTTTGGTCTAGCATGTCAGGAATAAAAGCCCTCTTGTTGCAGCTACATGTTCTGTAACTCATATGCAGATCCAGTAAGATTATTCGTAACGTATTTCATAGTTGTCTAAATCAGTATCACCTTCAAAAACAGAGAGGTTAGCTTTCAGAAAAACATTAGGTCTTAAACAGCTAAACCCTCAAATGATATTTCAATCTCCTTAAAGATACAGAAGTTAACTCGAAGTTCCCTTTTCTGGCTACAATTTTCGTAAGGGTGTAAGATAAGCAAGAACGTCGTATTACCCATAGAGGGACAATCCTCGAGTCTCAGATTTGTGACTTTTTGTTTGTTTCAACAAAATACACATTTTGATGTGACTCTCAACATTGCAATAACCTAATACATACCTTTCCCAACAGGAAAAAAAACTATTGTTCCTGCTATTAAAATGCCATTTCATACCATACTAAATTTTCCCATACCAATGCCTGTAACTGTGAGCTGAATAATTCAGATGTTTTGAGGTGTTTAATTTCTCATTAAAACTAAACCGAAGACTGCAGCAGAGACCCCTTATTAAAGAAGGATAACAGATACGCCACAATGCAACCAGATGGCCAGCGAGCAACACTTTCATTTGTTACTGCATGCAATGTGTTTCTGCCATACTCTGTGTGTGTGTCAATCAATGGATGGCTTAAGTAGAGCACAACAAAGCTGGATTCTCATCTCAGTTACACGGGTGTTTTTCACCCATTGACACCACTGTCACCAAGGTAAGTTTGAGCAGAGGGTGTGCTTTTGGTTTGTCTGAGGCTTGTTTGGGGTTTTGTTTGGGTTTTTGTTGGTTTTTGGTTTTGGGGTTTTTTTTTTGAAAGAAAGGAACTCTAGAGTTACTCCAACTACATATTGAATCTTTAACCTCCGCATTAGCTTGGCTATGAAATCTTTTATCCATGACAAATTGATTTAGTTCAATCATATCTCCAGAATCATATTACTTCGGGCAATGATGATATGCTGTTTATATATAAGCTTGCACTTTGCAAGATTTTTATAAGCCCGTAAAGTTTGCATATGGAAGCATGGTACAAACACAAAGATGAAGCCAACCTGTCTTTAGGCAGATGGGATCCTAATATTTTCTAGCTATCACACTGTTTTGTGATTAGCCATTTTAAAAAAAGAATGTCGTAAAAATGGGGTCTTGACTGCACTGAATTAATCTCTAATATTTTTCTCCACCTGTACCAGCAAATTAAGCACTACACTGCATGGTCCTGATCATAAAGATCACATGCTGTGAGGTCAGCCATCAGACGAAGCTCCTATTTTCTTCAAACCCATTCAAGTTCATTTCAAGTCAATGTTTACCAGACTGAATGAACTGGGTTTTGGTAAACTCTTATCAACATCCAATCTATGTTTGTAGATCAAACCGCAAATACAAGAGAACTAAATAAATACTTATCACTGTTATTAAGATGATTCTCACGCTTAAATAGCTAGTGAATAGCTTGTTATAAAATTAAAGAGGTATTCAGACCACTTTATCCTTCTTATGTTTGTTGGATTCTATATCATTACAAGCTAAAATTAATATTGATGTTTCAGAAAAGTGGTGGTTTTTCTAGTTGAAAAAGAAAGTAGAGTCCAATGTAACAACGACAGCTGCCTTTGTGGGGGAGCCTATTTGTCCATGTGCTGAATTCCAGTAACTTCAAACAGCACTGTGCAAAGTGCAAAGATCCATCCCATTTGAGCTGACTGAAGAACTAGGGACAAACTAATCCAGTCTGATCCAAGGTCCGCTGAGCATTTCTAGGAAGTACGTATTATAAAATAAATGCCATCACTGAAATTTGATCAGGACCAAGGTCTATTAAAAAAATGCTTCATCTTCCCCAGTTTAGCACCATTTAACACAGCATACAAACCTCGTGTCTTACAATGCCATATGCAGTTTTGCAACTCTTTTGCTTCACTTCCTCAAGACTGTGTTTAACTTGGTTACTGAAAGAAGGTAATGATGAGTATGTCCATGCTGCAAGCTAGTTATGCCATTTTTGCACAACAAGCTGAGGCTCACTGAAGAAATAGTGCAACACTGGGAAATCCAAAAGGAGAAGTCACATCATAATTTGCATTTAAACTACATGTTCACCCACATCCTCTGCAGTCTCATGACCTGCTTGTTTCATGGCTGAAAAACACTATTGCTGTCTTTCTGCTGAATGTAGTAGAATACTGTTGTCCGTTGTTAACAGCAATTAATCTCGTTGTTAACAGCAATTAATCATTTCCTCGGGAAAAGTTCAGTTAAAGCTACTGTTGGCATTGGTTAATCAGTAATCATTAATTTAGTTAGATAATGCTATTTGTTAGGCATTAAAAGGTAGCCTGTTTTGTTTTTTTTTTCTTCTCCAGAGTTAAAGATGTAGGAGGTTGATTTCCACAAAACCCTTATACATCTTAGTTATAGTTTCACATTAAGTTTATCATCCTAAGCCAGGGACAGTCCCAGTGTGCATCAGGAAGGGAGGAGGCTGCATTACAACTGCCATGTCATATGGCTGGCATCAACAAGAAGGCCCCTTCCCATCCTCCCCACGGCAAATCCAAGCCAAGCCACTTTATCCTGATTTATACTAGCCAGTAGCAAAGACTTAAACAGCAGTCATCATCAGTCGAAGAGGAATTTAATCTAGAGAGATGAAAGTAATACTTATTAGAGACACCCAAGACCCATTTCCTTAACTCTGTGCCACAGCACGAACATGTTTGTAAGGGACAAATACTCTGTTATTTTCATGCCATAGGGTCAAGTGCTGCCCAGAAGGTCCGCAGGTTGGCATGTGCAGTAAGAGCTGGAAATTGTTCTTCCTAAAATACCACAATTGTTTATCATTAGTGCTATTGATGCTTTTCAACTTAATAAAATGTTATAAAAGCCATTACACCATTGTTAACTGTGGCTAAGAAAAGCAATCCTAATGGCGTGGATGAATCCAGCCAGACCACGAGGCATTACATAGCTTGATTTGCTCAGCCTAAGTCTCATAACAAAAAGGCAGAGGGAAACAAAACTAAGGTTTCAAAATGATCAAGACATAACCGTAATGCTACTTTTGCTTAGATATATTAATCTACTATGCCTTTAGGAAAAAATTATTAAAGAACATAAAACCACAACAGAAACTCCCTTTACTACACAGAAGCGATGCAAGGGGAAAAGAAAAAACCCTTTCAAACATCTGCTAAACTATTATCCATTTTTCCCTGTATATGAATACGCTGCCCTCAATAGTCCCAGTTTCACTGAGCTCGTTTGGACACATACACCCTTGTCGGTCCCACTTGGCCCAGGCTGTGGCTGATCCAACCTACCAGTGTTTTACGCCGACTGCCTCACACTGTCTCAAACGCAACAGTCTCGCCAAGGTCCCAGCTTTCACCTGCTGGCACTCTACAGCCCCGAGGGTTCGAATGGAAGTTGGGGCCAAAAGAGCCCAGAGCAGGAAGAAGCAGAAGAGAACAACCTGGTCTGACAGCATATTTGAGTAGGACATAGTACCTGCGGCATACTCACCCCAGGACACTCACCCCATTGTTCAGACGGGGATGCATCCCCAGCTTCGAGGGGTAAAAAAAGGTAGCTAAATGAAGTTGTGAGATTGGTAAATGAAGTCTGCTCATTGGTATAACTCAGGTCTTTCTGCTTGTCAAGACTGTCAGAGAGCAGTGAAAGCTAATATAATTAGATATTTGGGGGGGGTGGGCAGGGGGGGGCAGAAGAGGAAACAGACTAATTTGTTGAGGTTCTGAAAAAAATATGAAACAAGATAGGCCTTCTGTTAATGCTGAGTGGTAAAATGATACATCACAGCAAATTCAGTATCATAGAACCATAACTGCTTATCACACTGAGCTGGGAGAACTTTGTACTAACTTAATTGAGGTCAAGATTTAATTGCATGTCTTTTAGATAACATTTCTAAATGGCAGCATCTGCCTAAAGAGAAGACATTAATTCAAACCTTTTAGGCCAAAAATTTACAGAGAAGCAGAAAGTTCCAGTCAGAGCAAGAATATAAAAACCCTAAGTTATCTTGTCACAAAATGTGTCTTGATTGGCAAACTGCAAGCAAGGATCAAACCAGTAATATGCTGGAGAAATAGCTAGATGCAACAGAGTGTAGGCTTGGGTATTTAACCTACTATTCAATGTTCTTGCCTCCTAAAACCAGCCCAGCATCCCCTTTTCTGTTGTTAATACTTAATGATGACTGGAGTTAGACCCTTATTAAAGCAATGCTACTAAAGATAAACACAAAAATAAAATCCAGCAGTTGAAGAACAAATTGTATTGGATTTGTTTCATCTTGTTAGTACGGATTCTCAAGCTTGAGTGGTGAAGAAACAGGACATACGATGGGGTGATTTAATTCCAGGCTATCTTGGTGCCTGAGATCACCAGCTAGGTGACCTCAGCCTAGTAGGGAGCAACCCTAGCTAGAGCAATGCCTTGGACATGGGAATCTGCAGGAGGATCTACCATGCCCGGCTATAAACTGTTTCTTTTCCTGAAGGCAGGGAGGAGTGGAAGCAGAGGCTTCACACCTTCTAGTCCCACATCAGTTACTGCTGTCTCAAACTGGGGTGGAGGCTGGTAATTTGGAGTCTTGCAAATTGTATTGCACATTCCACTCCCTACAACGCACACTCTTATTGTGGTAACTTCTGTCTCCAAGTGGAGGTAGTATAGGAGTTGTTACATACCTTAAATATCGATCATCTCTCCCCTAAGGATAGGGTACACATTAAAAAACAAAACCAAAACCAAACAAAACCCCACCCCCCCCCCCCCCCCAAAAAAAACAAACCCCAAACCAACAGCAGTCATTAGATGAGGCCACAAAAACATTCCCTGGGCTCCACTCTGATAGATGGCAGAGGCAGAAGCCAGGACTGCCAGCAAGCATAAGGTACGTGTGTCCCAATCTATACCAGAAAGACTCACATTCCAGGTGAAGAAATGCACTTGCATCTCTATTATTCATTATACTGCCAACCACCTTAACACTTGCTCCTGGCCATTAAGTTTTCCTAGTGAGCAGCCCTAACTCAACCTGGTCAAGCAGAGGCTGTTGCTCACTGTAAAGCAGCAAGGGTGACCCCACCACACACATTCACAGCTCCCTCTGCTCTTCCTTCTCCAACATAAATTCCTAACTATCACAACTTTTGCAAAGATAACTTAAGGATATGACAAAAAAGAATCGCTAGGTATATTTGGAAGGACTGGGTGCAAACACCATTGTACAGGATGACCTGTTAGAAGCTATGGGCTATGTCTTGAGGAGATGGATGAAAAGGTGCAAGGTAGCAGTGGGATAAAGACACAATTGACTAGAAATCCACTTGTGAATTTGAAGAATGAGGGCAACAGATTGTAGAAAAAAAAAGTTAATCAAGTGTTTACATATGATTGCTCAAATATACTACATAATACACTCTGGAGAAGCCTAAACCATTGCCGGAAGTCAGGAAGATTTGCAAATCGCTACTTTAACCACCACACTCAGAAGCAGTCATTCTTCGCTAGTATTTACCAGAGGCCTTAGAAAACACCACTACTTGACTTCATGATCAAAACAAAAAGATAAAAACAATGACTTGCAACTTGAGTCTTGCAATCCTGTAGTCCAGAGATCAGCAGCTGCGAAAACCTCATGCTGTCTCTGGTCACTATCTTTAAAAACAGATGACAAATGAAACATCCCTAGAAAACACAATGGATTAATATTCTGTTCTGATAGGAAAGTGTTGAGTGCCACAGAAAACCCTATATATTTGCTATTTCAGTTGAAAGCCTGTGTTTTTCAACTATTACCACTGCTTTTCAGTAGAATCTCTACTTAATTAACCGTTTCTTTCTAGGTCTCTGTGCCCTTGGTCACGGAGCTCTTCATCCTGTGAGCTATGTTGCTGGGATCCTACCAAGCCTGGAACAGCTGATCCGGTTCACAATGAATTTCAGTTGAACTGTTATAAAAATCCTGCAGGGTTTCTACAAAGGTCTTGTCACAAATGTACGTTCATTTATTTCCTTTCATTATGCAAGATAAACAATATGAATTACTGATTAAAAACAGTTCATGTGAACCTAGGTATTATATATACACCAAAGGTGACTTTTATATAATCTGATCATACTAGTCAGCGACTTAATTATGCAGGGAAACACAAGCTGGAATACTCAGATTTTTCAGTCCGGTCTACGGTTTCACATATAGAGCCATTTGCATGCATTCCGTTCCAGACTAAGTCCACTCCTAAGTACATCTGTTGTCTGCAGAGTTCAACAGAGCTACTTACATAAATGCAAAATATCAAATTTTGAATTTGTGATACAATGCTATTGGATTGGCCACTAAAAAAACACAACACAAACAAGCACAGGAGCATATAAAATTCCAGCTATTGCTACGAGCTAGATTAAAAAGGATGCTTATGAACAAGATTCTAGTTTTAGCAATTCAGAAGTACTAATTCTATTACATTAGACTTGATCACCAAGTACAGTTAAATTAGTCTTTAATCAGTAGTTTCATTACTTAACATATGCTATTTGAGTGTATTTATTAAATGCACTGTTAACATCTCCCCCTCCCCCAGAAACTCAAATATCTCAAGATCCTTTTGAAATTCTTTTAGAATTCATTTTTAATCTTTTCTATTACAGAAGTATAAATTTGTCCAGTTTCTCTTATCTTCCACCCCCTTTCAGAGTAGCAGTTGCTCACACATGCACAAATACTTTAAAGACTTACATTCTTAAAGAAAAGGTACAAAGCTTTCATGCATCTCCAACATACTTTAGTAAGCAGAACGCCCACTCGACTGTAGTTCCTTCTACTCCTAGATAGTCAAAAATAATTAAAGAAACAATTTAAATGACATCCTTAATCACAAGTAGCATTCTTTGCAATGATTGGATTCTTTGCCATTGCCTAGATAACACAGGTAAATATTTCACTGTATCAGGTTGTATGTTCTGCCAGCCTTGTAATTGAAGTGGCCTGGAAGTTTTAATATTTTAGAGTGGCACAAATGAGTCATGGTCTCGACTGCCTCTGCTGAGCATGAATTATGTACCTCGCTTTAACAGAAGTCCAATGCAGAACTATAGCAGAGATCCTGTGCCCTGTGTCAACCCTACTACAGCATTAAGAGGATTTATCCTGCATTGAAGAAAACTTTTGTCTACATTCTGTTCAGAAATCTGATTCCTGTGAATGGCTTGTGAATCCATCTAGACTGTCGAGTAACCAAATCACTGGTGAACAAGTTATGTCTCAGGCAGCACAGCTGTAGATTGCTGCTCTCTTGCTGGACCAGGCCCTTTCCATCTCTGTCCTTCCATAATTTCAGCCGTCAATTTTTCATTACCAACACCACAACTAGTACTAAGAACTGGTACAAATGAATCAGTGCTCAAACAGCTGAACTGCTATGACTAACCCAGGCTCCACAGCTTCTTTAGAAAACTGGTCAAAGTCTGTCCTTGAAAGTAAAGGACAAAATGAGTTCCATTTTTATTCCCTGTGATCTCATTATTTCAAAACTCTAGTTTACTGAATATGTAACCTTATTAGTTATAATCATTTCTACGAGCACAATCAGAGGGTGTTGAGTTTCTCTTCCAAAAGGTGGAGATAAGGAAATAAAACAGGCAATAATTACAGTGACACATTTTTAAATTGCTAACTTGCAATCAACTTTAGTCAACTTGCAAGTCTCACTCACACAAGTGCTCCCCGCCTCCCACCCGCACTTCCTTTTCTACAGGTTTGAGTGGAACACACTTGGCTTGTAAAGCTTTTATTAATATCCTATTCTGATGTTCCTTTACTGCTTGAATAGCCAAATATGTCAGGCACAGACCCGCAAGATTGGGCATTTGAAGGCCAAATCAAAGCAAATTGAATTCTCTAACAATATTGTCAGAAGGACAGATTTTACTGAACACTTGGTTCTTGGTATTTTTTAAATTTATTTTTTTTTAAGCCACACTTCCTGGAGTCAAGTACCAAAAATAAAAATAAGGAATGAAATTATGCAAAACATGATTTATAGCGATCATGATTGCAGAGAAGCAGCTGAAAGTAAAAGCTCAAGAGATTAAAAGTGGCATTTTTTTAATTTATTCAGATTGCATAGCAGAGTATTTGAGGTGGCCAATGCCAACTTCTCCCTGGGCTGCCTTGGAGCCACTAGAAACAGTCTAAGATTTACAGCAGGAAGAGGCCATCAAGGACCCAGCAGCTTTTCTTATCAAAGAACATTCTCATCTCTGCCAGCAGAAGTGGCCAGACATAGGTGAGAACTCATGAATCAGAAAAAATACATTACATCAGAGGTAAACGGTGGCTGACCTGACAGTAGATTATTAGTCCTTAAATGCTGCTATTAGCCGTGACAAGAAGGGCAGTGCCCAGAAAGCACAAAGCCCAAGAGAAGCAGAAAGGCACATTTCAGGTGATTAGGCAGGCATCGCAGAGGGCTCTCCCATCTGTCTTGTCACAGCAAGAGCTCACTATGTTTATGCTACAGAATGGGCTTCCCTGAAAACAAATTTTAAGTTACAATATCCCTCTTGGTAAGCTGTTTTCTGGTAAGGTAGTGTTTACATATATACATAAATATATTCAGTGAATCATCAACATTCCCATCTGCCATTCAGCACACTCATATCATTAAAGGACAGACTGGGATGTGAGTACCTGGTCTGCACCACTGTTTTTTGTTGAGGGAAAAAACCAAGCAAACAAAACACAAGAGACAGAAAGAGATTGATTCATCAGCATGGCATTTTAAAATAGTTTTTCTCAAAAGCATTATTGCCATGCAAGTTCTGCACTGGTTTTGTTATCTTGCCAAGTTGTACTACAGTAGGTATTGCAACACACTTAATAATCATGGGTTGGGACCTCCTTTTTCCTATACAAAAATAAAAAATATCCCTTCACAAAACAACAGCATAGTGTTTTGTACTTCCATAGCACCAATGAACTTCTAGAACTCTGAACAGCAAAGTATAAGGAATTAGGGTTTGGTTTTGTTTTTTAAATGGGAAAACCAACGGACTCAATGCTTTTCTTAGGGTCAGGCCAAAATATCAGGAAGACAACTAAACCTACAGCCATCAAGCTATCCTTATGTTTCACCCGTATTGCCCCACTCCCGCCAAAGTAAAAATCAGAGTATATTTTTGTCCTTAACCTAGTGTACACATGCTAACAGAAAAACAAATCTCTCTAGGGGATCCATTGTGTGGGCTGTACTACCCAGATGTGCTCAGAATTAATCGTCTCAAAAATCACCACCCAACTCACAAAGACTTTGTCCACACTAACATGCAAACCCTTACAACAGGCGAAACAAGGAAAGGTTCTGCATCTCTCTCACAGGACACAGCAGACTGTCAGGTAAATCTTTCCTTCTGCAAGGCTGAAAATGCACATCAATTTTTTACTGGTGACATACAGAGGGACACAAAGGAAATAAGCTATCAGAGTTTGTACACTGCAAACAGGATTGATTCACACTGCTTAGGAAAAAACGTGTCAGAGTGATGGCTTCACTAACTGAGTTACAACAATTAGCATAATTAATTACAATAGCTTCTGTTCCTCCCTCATGAAATGAGGGAAAGAGGCCTTCTGAAGAGGTCAGACAACATTTTTTTGGTGAATTATTACAACTCCTGGAATTTCCTATCTGAGCTGGGTGACTAGCTCTGAGAGGTCTCCATCTATGTTTCTCTCCCACTCTACTCAGTGGGCAGTGATCTAGTTTGAACATTGTCACTTGCACAGACCAATTTCTGCAAATACACACCCATGAAACTAGTGCCAGTGGATTTAAGATTAAGTGATAAAAGCCTGGCTTTAGCCAAAATTTCAAAGTGTTCACGTAGGAACACCACCAGTATAACTAAAAAATAATGTGAAATCAGAACCTTGACATCCACACACCGCAGGATTTTGTAAAACAAGGTGAGTCAGAGAGCTGTCATCGCTCACTGCTGTTAGCTACTACCCATGTGCATTGCTGGCAAATCAGAACGTATTCAAGCACACCTCACACACTGCAGAGCAAAAACTGACAACTCACTACAGGCTTGGCCTCGTCCACTGCTCCACAAGGGCATTTCTATCCTTCTGCTGCCTCACTCGTGGGTGGTGACTCACAGCAGACGGGAAGGCCAGACAGCTGGCTGGTAACTACTGCACTGATCTCTGCCCTCTCAAACTGGCCATGCAGAAATGCCACAGTTCAGATGTATGTGAACAGATTGTTCCCTCCAGACTTGTGTTAAGTACAGAAATATACCACAGACGTGCGGTCAGGCAGTTGATAATTACTTATAGGATACTCCATACGTCTTCCCCAGCACCTTCCTTGTACTGGCTCTGTTGATCAAGTTGCTGCAGTCAGCCAAGACAAACCTGCTGATTCGGCTGAAAAAAACACCCAAGCAAAATGAAACTGTTTTAACAGGATAAACTCGTGATCTGATGCAAAGACAGAGGCAGGAATAAGCAGCAGAGAGCACCCGTTTCAGCAACGCCACACACCTAGACTGTGTTAAGTGAAGGACGAAACTGTACCCTGAAGATTCACCCATCATCTTTGGCAGAGTCCACCCATCCACATACCATCCAGTTTATATTTATCGCAGTCTCTTCCAGTTTAGCTGCTACTCATTGTTTTTGCCCTGTAGTTAGAAGCTGTGTGTTAAGCATGGACAGCTATTAATTTCAAATA
The DNA here is from genome assembly GCA_008711295.1 of Anarhynchus alexandrinus. Lineage (NCBI taxonomy): Eukaryota > Metazoa > Chordata > Aves > Charadriiformes > Charadriidae > Anarhynchus > Anarhynchus alexandrinus. The sequence continues at coordinate 2,098,571 of VUYV01000112.1, forward strand.
AACTACATTCCTAAATGTGGTACTTCTAGTAAGCAGGGAAGGGATCTGTAAGACAGACTGCCAGCAAGTCACATACTTAAACTGTTGAGCAACGGTATTTTAAATCAGCCAACCCACACAAGTCTTTATTTTATCTTCTTTGGAGCTTTTTAGTCACCACTGATACATAAAAAACTCCAAACAATTGCTTTTATTAATCAGAGTTTTTTAAAACTTCTTGAAAACCCCATCAAACTCAAGTCTGAGGGAACGTGAATGTAAGACTCCCTATCCATTGGGGAAAAAAAAAAAAAGGATGATTTTTAAGACTGAAGTGGCTATAGCCTAAGTTTTATTTCTATACAGTAGAAGAGCTGCAGTATCTCCTTGACTGCTCTACTGGGTCACTGGTTCAGCACTGACAAAAAGAAAAATCAGCTTCTTACTACAGTTCGGTGTCCAGTAGACTAAAGAGTTCAAGACACTGCCACAGGCTGTCTAGCCTGAGAAAGATCTTTCTGTCAAAATTCACTGAATGCTGCTCTTACTTTGTCTAAGATCCTCGGATCAGGAGGCTGAGGCTAATTGGAAACTCCATTAACATACAGCCAAGCTGTCCTTCATCTCGATAGCATTGCTTTTAGGTGAACAAGCAAGAGGTAGATAAAGACTTTATCCTAAAAGCTAATGGGAATACCAAGAAGATACTTCCTATTTCTCAGCACTATGCTGACTATCAGCAGAGTAGAGCAATTTTCTGAAGTGTGCAGAACAACAACCAGGATGACTGCTCCCTGAAATACATGTAATCTGTGATTTCAATAGCGAGTTTGAGCAGCTCCTGTTTGTCAGACAGACGTCCCTCGGGGTACAAAGAGCCCAGGAGCTATCAAGGGTCACCACTAAGATAGACTTGTTTCCTGGTAACACAAAACAGCACCTGGCTTAAAAATTCACATGGGGAGAAGGTAACTGCAACACTGCATAATATATCTTGTAAGAAAAGCAATGTAACACTTGTTTTTCCCTTGCTTTCAGCAAGTGCTTTTGTTTCTATCACACTCTCTGCCTTGGAGGTTAGTAAGCCATGGTTCTGTGCAAGTCTCCTTTTGTTTACCATCTAAGGTTGTATCCTTGGAGGCATCTATGTGGGTGAAGCAAGAGAAGCTCCAACAGTGCTGGACGTGGGGTTACAGCAGTCAAGCAGTGAGAACTACCGGTTCTTGGGCCCTACTCAACTCGGAACTGCTTTGTGAGCTGGCAGGGCTACAAAGTCACCCCCTCTACCCTCCTTTATTTTTTCCCCATCTCTTGCTTTGGACAATGCAGATACCCAACTACACCTGCACTGCCACAAAAGGAACAGACTGTTTTGAGAAGATGCTTGAGAAGAATTAAAAGGGCAGGTGTGTAAATATGCTGACCAAATAAACAGCAAAGCACGGCAGGCCAGCAGAAAGACGATAGCCAGGAAAGAAGTATAGCTACTTTTGATGCTTCCATACTGTGTTGTATGAGATCTCTTTCTCTATATACATACACACACGCACGTTGGACATAATTATTGGACATAAAGAGATTTGTCTAGCCAGTTATAATTCATTCAAATCCAATCAGTAAGGGTTGTTTTTTTTTTAACTGAAGTTGTGACATCACTAAAGAAAATAATTTAAAAAGTTTATGTATGTTTAAAGGACCATTGAAATTGCTTTAGACCAGTCCAATTCCTGTACAGTTTCACCGGATTTAAGTGAAAGATATGCATATATCCACTATAAAATACAAAAACTAAGCTAAATTAAGGCATTTAAGTCCTCAGGTAAGATGAGTGCACAGCCAGGGAAACAAAAATGGGAAGAAAGGGAAGTCTAAGATGCCATGAATACCTGCGATGAGTGCAACTTCAGGGACTTGCTTATGAAACACACTTAAATGACTTTAGCAGGAGACTACACTCTAAATTCCAGAGGAAGGCAGAATTTGACAGGGGAAATTCCTTCCCTACCCCTTGTTGAGTTCCATGTTGCCTTGAGCCAGACATCAGCCAGGAATCTAGAAATGACACTTTCTGGTATGTCTGAGCACAGGTTCACAAGAATGTGAGTAGTAAGTACTTCTGAGAGTAAAGAGTAACTGGCTACATCATCCATGGAGAAGTCAGGGTAAATTCTAGAGCCTAAGCACCAATTACTATTTGCTTAATGCAGAACTGCATGTATTATGAATACCTCCGGTCATCCTAATTTGATCATCTCCACCCTTCCCCAGCCCAAGCATTTATCAAAGCTAAATGAAAGCATATCTTAATCATTAAGACTAGATAACGATGTAGCTGCCTGCATAAGCCTTTTTGTTGTTTGAATTCTTAGGAGAAGCCTCAAGACCGATGTCTAGCCAGTGAATATTTTCTTTCTTCTGCCATTAAGTGAAAAAGATCTGAATTGCTTTCCATTATCGGTGTGCAACCATGCATAGTCATCAAGTTACTGCTCTGTTTATTGAGAAACACTAAGGAGATTTAACTTAGGTCCGTATCACAGAAGTACTTTCTAGATTCTTTGTTGCACATCTTCAAGTACAGGCACCAGAAATAGAATGCAGGATTCAAGCAAGATAACCTCTCTGCTTCTATTAATAGTCAAGGATCACATTCACTGCTGATAGCTCCAACAGCAGCTTTCTGTACATTGCTGTAACTGTAACACCCTTCCTCACGTCTCTTTGGGTATGAAAATCTTGGTTCCTGTTTGCCAAGTGTATTTCACAGTGTATTAGGAATAGCAATACACAATGTTTAAAAACAAACAAAACAAACACCCAAAGAATAACCTCACTACAAAACTCACATAAGGTAAAACACTGTGCTTATGTAAAAAGACAAGTTAATAACAAGTCCAGGGTCTTTCCTGATCAGCACACAGATATAACTAACCTACAAATGGGCCAGCATGAGAAATCCTTCAGTTTGTTAGAAATTCAGACACTTGCACAGCGAGCCATCTTCCTAGAGAAGCTGATTTCCAATAAATACTACTCGCCATTTTCCAGAAGACATTTACCATCACTCCACAATCTCCCATACCTAGCATCCAGATTTTCATCCTTCAGATATTATTTGCCTGGCTCCAAAACTGATACAAGTTTCTGGAGTTCTAGAGGCCTCTCAGATCAGGTGAACAAACTCATTTGGAGAAGGAAGAATTCTTTTCAACAGCAGCAGGGTTAATCTTAGTGGCTCGCACACAGTTAAGCCTCAGGCCAGGTCAGGGCTTTCCCTGGATAAGTTTATTTCTGCTAGGCTTCTCATAAGTTTAGCTACACGCTGTGAACATTGTATGACTTATGAGAAAAGTCTGCTCCCCAGTGTGGAAATTTCATTTAATTTCAGAGTTGTTTTGGAATGCTGCCATCACAGGTTTCCAAAAACATATTGGTCAATAATAGAGCAAGAAACACACATTCATTATGCAGGATAAAAAAATTGTTTGACCTCTTAGTCCTTTTTCTTTTTTTCCTTTTTGCGTTACAATAAGGAGGGTTTTGTGGTTAAAACACTGATGTATGACTTTATTGAAAAAACCCAACCAACCACAAATAATTCAGATCTTCAATCTGACAGACTGCATGCACAACACTAGGTGAATCATCTCTTTCTGGACTATGTAACCATACATACCTATAGGTACATGTATGCATACATAGCTGTACGCATATGCACACACACACAAAACTCTTAAGTATATAACCATAAAAGTGGGGACAGAAACTACCGCTTTCCTCAGCCAGCTTGAAGGGCAGTGGTAGTTTGTGTCCTGCACAAAATACAAATCAGATTTAAGAAGGATGCTGGCAAACTTTTCACAATTTTGTGAGTCTTCTATTTCCACCTTGCATCCCAATTATCTTTTCTGCTGAGGATTATAGCCTGACCAAGACATTATGAAATCTACCATGATCACGCTTTTTTTTTTTTTTTTTTAATCTTAAGCCAAGAGGAAGAGAGTTGATTTCTTAAGCAACTATTACGGGAAAACATAGCAAAAACAATTCTTCATCCAGCTATGCCAAAGAAACCCAGGCTTATAACGATTCATCATCATATTCTCTGCATATAAAGCAAGCAGAACCTGCAAGCTCTAGTCGGCTTCTACAGTGAAATCAACTTGACGATATAACAGTATCTTAGGAATTTACTGAAAAAAATAACAATGAAAATTCCTGCTTCAATGAGAGGGATTAAACCACTTACAAGTCTGCAAGAAGTGCCATTCTTCCCTCTTCCCCATTCAAAGTGGGTCCTACTTTCCTGCAGCGATAAGCAAAGATTATTTATGAGGACCAGGTGAGGGATATGTTACGTGATCTATTGCCTGGGAGTTCAGACACAGGCAGAGTTCAGCCTTTTACATCTCAAAGGAAGCATGAAAACTACGTATGAAGCAGCAAATTTCCAAAGTTATTCTGAATCAATTTCTAGTATTGGCAAAATTCTCCTTCAAGTTATCTTGTAAAAGTAACAGTTAAGATTACTAAATTGGTCAAAGAGTACACAAGATTACAAAGCTTTGGTATATAAAATTCATTTTTAAAAAACAAAGCAGTTAAAACGAATGACAACTTGCAAGTTAACTTCCCTCTTAAGAGGGCAAACAAAAAAACCCAACAAAACCAATGCCTTCCAAAATACAGATACATGAAGATTTAAAAAGAACACAGTAATCTTTCTGATATCATCTGAGAAACAGTTATTGTTCCCACCTGTAAAATTCTGCCTCTTGTAAGACTCCCCAGACAGCAGCCCTTCAAGCAGTCTCCTCCCTCTACAATGACTAGGTATGAGAAGTGAGCTGCAACTTTTTTCTTTCAGATGTATGCATTAAGTAGTGCTGATGAATTGTAATAATACACGTACACCAGCCAAATTCTGGAAGTTGCTATTAAAAATGTCAGAAAAAAAATTCTCTGGATATTCCTGCCAATTCCTTCACATTAAAAGATACAGACTTGGTATTACTCTCAGCTCTGTATAACTAGCCAAAGTGTTTATCGATGTCCTGTAAGCCTAACATTAGAACCTATGTGCTTCAAAAAAAGAAAGTACATAAAGTACTAGTCAAAGAGCTCTTTCTGTCCTCCGCTATCAAAGTTTGTGGAGCCTGCTGTAACAGGTTTGTAAACAGAAGTGAAGAGATCAGGTAGAAGTTCTTAGATTAAAAGCACAACTCCAAATTTGAACAGAGTTGCTCTGCTGAATCAAGTTCAAATTTACCACAGATAATTTAAAAAGCAACAAATTGGCACCTGAGACTTTCTAGGAAAAGGTTAAAATTGTAGGACTTTCAAAAAAAAAAAAGTGTCCAAGAAAAACTGTAATACCATTGACCAGGTTAGAGTCACTTCTGGGAATTAAAATCGTGAGTATGCTGTTCTTTGCTGTTGCTGCTGTGATGGCGGCTGTCCTTGCTGTTGCTGAAGACGAACCTGCTGGGAGTATGGATCCTCAAGAGATTTAACAAAAATAGTTGTCTTAGGCCCAGTTTTCCAGACAATACCATTTGAATCTATTACAGAGGACTCTACTGTGATGTTGTGGGTGCCAAGTATCACAAAGTTTAACAGAAACTGAGTGCTGAAGTAGTCGTTGTGTGGTTCCACCCTCTGCTCCATTTCATTGGTCATGTTGTCAATAGGAATCTGAGAACACATGGAAGGTTAAAATGCCATTTTATATAAACCTGTTAAAGTAAGTTTTCTGCTCTCCGTTATAAGGAGAGAAAAAGGAGAAAAATGTTTGTCCTCAATTCACACAAACCAATGTATGGGCATGTTTGAGCCAGCCTGACATGCTTTGTCATCAATGAATGCGTTATTTTTATATCTATTCACAGAAGCAAGGTAGCTAACAAGTCTTTTTCTCCCCAGGGTTCTAGTTTTCCACAGAGTAATGCAAGTCAGACAAACATTACACACTTCCTTGTCCTGTTTTCTTTTAGAAACAACTGACCTTTTTTCCTTTTCCCCCTCAAAAAACCCCAAACAACAAAACAAACAAAAAAACAACCCCCAAACACACCAAAACAGGTCTTTCACTAAGCATCACATGTTAGCAGAAACTGAACTTCAGACATGCAATCTTTGATAAAACCATTGGCTTGAATTTAATATGTATCTCCTCAGGTGCTATTTAATTTGAACAGCCTGTTCTCCCGATTTCAATTAACAAAACCCCCCCAAACCTTAAAATGAGGATAAAGAAATTCTAGAGACTGTGTGGTAGAGAATAATCTACTCCTGCCTTTTTTTTTTCCCTGTGGAGTTTCATATGATATACACCTACGTTGAATTTTCCTGATCTCAAGCAGATTCCTAATGACTTGTTCTGAACACCCCATAGCCTCTTTTGTTTGGAAGAAAAGCTGTTACTAAGAAGGTATCAGCATACAGCAGCCTTAAAAATCCCAGATCCCTTCCATGCACTATGCCTGGATCTGGCCAGTGCTCGAATGTCAACTGTTAAGAGTGAGAGGATTACAGAAGAACGCTCTCATTTCAACCTGAAAATTCTGCTAGCCAGAGCCAAACAAAAGAGCGGGAAAATACAGCAAGAAAGCTTAAGACTCCTCCTGGCTCTAATTCTATCCGTACCTTATAGTCTTGTCCAGATTTGCTTTGCAGCACTGAAGAGACATTTAGACAGACAGATTGGATTTTACGGAAAAGGCCTGGTTTAGATCCATGCTGAACCACTCCTTCCACCTTTAGGGCCAATTGCTGATTGTTCTGTACTGCAATAGGTTCTGCTGGGTTCCTCGGAGATGGGGATAGAGCAAGCTGAAACACAAGAAAACAGACCAAAATGTCATTTTATGCCTCCAGAAAAACACACACAACTCAAGGATGAAACAGATCATCATCTTATAGAAAAATTTCCAAGGAGATGTTTGGTAGGGAAACCAGCAAACAGAAACACAGAACTTACATCTGACACTTGTTACTATAATAATTAAGCATCATCAGTAATACCAGATGTGTTCTTTATATCAGTTTCATTAATTGCACTTCTTCAAAAGAAGTGGAAAAAATCTTCTACAAAATAGCCACAGGTAAGTATATTAAGCTGAACAAAGAAGTAGAGTGCAATAAGAGTAAATATTAAAAATCTTAAGGCTTTCACTTTTCCTAGATAAGAGAAGCACTTGAGTTAAAAAAAAAAAAAGACCACTGAAGGTCACATATAGCCATTCTTAGTCAGTCAGCTGATAAATATTACAATTTTTTTCCAAGATAGTAAATGTTGCTTTTTAAAGGACAAGGAAAAACAATACAAGTTTATAAATGTTGCCTTCCCAGGACTATTAGCTTTGCAGACTCAGAATCAACAAAAATTCCAGTGAGATTTTATCTTTAAGGCTTTGCAATCAAAGAACTGAATCCTACTTGCTAAGTCACAGCCTAGTCATTCCTAACGATCACAGGTACACATTATTCAAGTTATTCCTAACAGATAAATCCAGATGCTATTTGCAGTTAAGTATCTTCACTAAAAATGCGGAAGCTTTGTGCCTTTGGTAAGGCTTTTCTCATGAAGTAAAGACTCTATAAAAGAGAAGTTTTAGGCCACATTTGAGCAGCACTTACCTTAATACTTGTAGACTGCAGCTTTTGAAAAAAGTACCTTTGAAATGAAAGGGGTACCTTCAACAACGCAATGACAGCATTGCTCAGACAAGCTGTATGCTGTAAGAAACAGAGCCAAAACAGTTGAGAAAAAAAAAATATCATTCATAGCATAGGAAAAAGACGTGCACTTGAGGTACTGAAACTGCAGTAATTTCTACTAGAAGTTCAGAAATATATTGGTACAGTCATCAAGTAACAGCCACTATGATGACAATGACTACATTCAGCCTCTCTGGTTATGTTCTGCCCTTTATGAAGAAGATACTCTGCTCTGGAAAGAACAAGGAGGCCAAGAAAAAGAAAAATGCAAATCATTTCAGTCCTAGCGTTAGAGTCAGCAGAGCAGGATCTGCTTGAAACCCTCATACACAAAACCCTCATACACAAACTCTCAAATGAACAGTTCCCCTCCAAGCAAACAAACTGGCATCTACCACAACTTAATGCGATGCAATAATTAAGTTTTAAGACTCTTGACTACTCTGCCTTTCCCCACTGCACTATACTGTCCTCCTGGCTCAGATGAGCAAAGGCAGCACTACTGAAGTCCCCAAGCTGCATTGGTATGGAGCCAGTGACAACTAGGTTTACAGGGTTTACCTTTGCTATGTTTTACACAACTCATTCTTCTATTCTATTTGGAATCGGTACAGACTGTTGAATTTAGAAACAAGGCAAATAGATGGGAGCCATGACAAATGGAAAATGAACTACCTTGTTCCCATCAACATGCACTTCAGCTTTACGATGTTCACTAACAGTAAAAGACGAAACCATACTAGCCCTGTAAAGGAGTACGTTTATCAGCTCACTGTTTGCACTCAGCACACTTTACATTGTGTTCCCTGATGACCTGCATTGATAAGAGAAACGCTATACTCACAAAACACAGTATTAACTGCCAACAGCCCGGTGACCAAAGCTAGGCTGTTGCTGGACTCTCCAGCACTGTGTGCGGTAGGGGAAGAATTTCTTCATGACAACAGCATGAACAAAGAGAAAGTGCTTCAGTATTTGAATGCGAGTGCGGTGAGAGATCTTACAGAGACTTGACGCTACTTTTAAGTATTTTTATCGGCATCTGCTATATTCTTAGTATCAGAATTTTTAAAACATTACTTTTAATCAGACCAGTAAAGCTACAGATGTCTTAGCAAAAGTTTTGTTGAAGTATTTTTGAAGTAGTGAGTCTCCACAGAGACAATTTGTGCCAGTAAGAGGTTATGTTAATTAACTGCTCTTCAGTTTCTTGACCACCATAGATAAACAGAGCTGCTGAGTTTTTGGAACCTTTGTCTACAGAATATACATTTAAAACTGTTACTTGCCAAGTAAGACACAGGAGCATACTTCCTGTTGAGGGATTCCACTTCTTCCAGTACATGATTAAATACAGACATCATTCTTCTCTCATATTCACTCTCAACGTGTGCTGTTCCATTTGAACTATATTCCTGGAAACTAAAAAAAAACAAACAACAACTTTTCATTGTGTCTAACATACTTTCCTCATCATAATCTGGGAGGCTCACTCTCAGACAGGCCCATCCTCTGTTACAACTTGAAATCCATTAAGAAATAACTGTCCTTCAAACTGCTTCCTCTGTTTCTTTATTATTTTTCCACTATAAGACTTGCCCTTTACATTTAAAGCCTTTCTTAACTAGAGCTTATCCACCACTTTCTGTCCCCACCCTGTCTCACTTGAAGCAGTTACAGGTCTAACAGACTCAGCACGCTTAATTCCCCTGGCTTTTATTTAATCCTGCAGCGTTCAATTCCCCTGGCTTTTATTTAAGCCTGCAGCGTTTATAATGTTTTTAAAAGTCTCACAACTCAAGGAAAAACAAGAATGCCAGCCAGAGTTAAGACTAAATCTGGAAGTTTATAATCTCATGCTTTGAATACAATTCCATCTCCTAGACACCTAATGTTTTGAAGTCCACAGGTTCATACTTTTCACAAGTATGTTTAATACATCTTCTAAGCAACGCTTAATTCCTAATGAGTAGGACAGTCACTTAGGATGTTCACTTTTATTTCCAGTTATAAAATTAGACATTTAAAAAGATGTTTATCCACATTATCTTCCATTTAACCTCAGCCTGGAAGTTTTAGAGTGATTCAATTCATAAGTACTTCAATGCAATTTTTTAGTGGGTATAAGTTGACTGTTAAAAAAGAGCCAGAGGTGATGGATTTACATTAGAAGATTAAACTAATTTAGTGCATATATTTTCAGGACTCTGAAGGAAACTAATGTGCGCTTACAAGAGGAAACAGTAGGTATGAGAGCTAACACAGAATGACAGAAGTTAAAATAGGTGGCTAAAGAAGAGATTAAAAGTCAGGTTTTTTTTCTTTCACTGCAAGTCTATATTGAAGACAAGTCCAGTATAGTGCTCTCAAGAGCAAAATCGGTATAAAATGCATAAGCTAAAACACAGTCCCTAGCCTGCCAGGTATAGCACAGCAGCAACAGGGACTCAAGTCTGCCCAGAGTACAATTAGAAAGGTCTGCTGAGAAACTTTCTGAACATTCTTTGAATTCCTAGGCTTAAAGCCCCAAGGAATTAGAAATAAACAGCAAATGAGTAGAAAGTTCGCTATCAAACCTACCTTGCAGATTCTGGATCCAAAATCAGAGCTTCTATCGCATGTGAAATCAACAGGCAGCTTTGCTGTTGTCTGATCTTAATACTAAGGAATTAAAAGACTTACAAAGTTGGCACCTAAACCAAGAAATGCAGTATATTTACTGGAACTTTTCCTTATTTATCTAGCTTTTGTGAAGTAATCCCAGTCATTACTCCTTTAGTAAACAGAGCAAGAACTATGAAAATCTCAAGTTTTAAGCTGTTGCAATTTTTGTGTCATAACTTGTTCATAAAGTAATTCCAAACAATAGTATGGCAATGTTTATTTCCAAATAGGTTTTAAGCAACTGGTTCCTAATTTTTATGTTACTAACTGCTTCAAAATGACTTTGTGCCAGTCTTCATAGAAAAGAGGATTGTTAAGCTTCATGCTGTCCACCTAAGAAGCAAAGTGGACAAATTCAAAGATTTTTAAAAGGATACAGTTCTACATTCCTTAGAGTTGCTGAGTCTGCATCAAAAGATGACTGATACAGATCTCCATACCGTGTAGCCAGGTTTCGGAATTCCTCCATTGAGTGTTTCATCTGCAGAGACAATGTTACGAGTCAAAAAAATCATATCAAAGCCCCACACATCCAGAAAACCACTGCACTATAACGTACAACACTGAAGGAATAAGACAACATACTCTGGAAAAATACGTAAAACTTCTTGCTTCTTCACACAGATTAAAAAAAAAAAAATAAAATCACCAGAGTCAGACTATTATCCCTGCATTAAACAGATATTTTTCCTGTAACACAGCACCAACATACCCTCCTTGAGTTTAAAAAAAAAAATAAAATGCAAAACCGAAAATACCCACCACCAACCTCCCCCCTCCTCTACTGGTAAATCAAACTGCTTTGCCTTTCAAAGACTACCCACTGATTCCTTCTTGCAGACTACATGCATTTTAGAAGCAGACTATCTTGGTGTTCTGTACAGTACCAAGTCAGTTGCCAACACTCACCAAAAGGAGTTGCAGTATGATCCTAAAGTATATATTCTTCCTTAGTGTAATCACAGTATCCAAGGTGTTTCAAAACAAGGTGTGAAAGGTCTTGCTGCAAGTTTGAGTGTACTGAGTGGCCTACTCTGCATTCATATACTGGGAAGCTGTGCGCATGAATGTATGAGAAAACATACATACATGCTCTGCTTCAAAATATGGCCTGCCTCAGGCAGACATGTTTACAGCTACAGGTGAAAACAAAGGCCCACTATTTAGCAAAACTCTTCGCTACCACTTTTCATTTCTTTTGTCAGATATGTTTGCTGAGAAGCAAAATTCAAACCAGAGTCATAAACATAACTGCACAAGAGTGGAACAAGTACACATGCCTGGTTAGAGATGCGTCCACACCTTTGGAGATCATTTCCTGATGTCATAGCAATCGTTGTGGCAATAGCTGGTGGTGGACTTGTTTTTAGGCTGTTGCAGGTACAAATAAGTTGAGAAAAAGCTTGCAGAAGGTCAATCCTGAGTTTCACAAATCCACACTGAAAGCTGAGAGGATTAAGTGGCGTACTAGCAGCCTGAAACACAGTAATAGCAATGTTGGCCATCTAGGTCAAAAGCAAACATGATAAAATAACTTTGCAGTGTCACTGAACTGTCTCATCACACAACTGAACCCTTCAGTTCAATTCATGGAATCATGGAATTTTCAGAGTTGGAAGGGACCTCTAGAGATCATCTAGTCCAACTCCCCTGCCAAAGCAGGATTGCCTAGAGCACATTACTCAGGACTGCATCCAGGCGGGTCTTGAAAATCTCCAGAGAAGGGGACTCCACAACCTCCCTGGGCAGCCTGTGCCACTGCTCTGCCACCCCAACCGTAAAGAAGTTTTTCCGTGTATTTGAACGGAACTTCATAAGTTCCAACTTGTGCCCATTGCCCCTCGTCCTGTCACTGGGAACCACTGAAAAGAGTCTGGCTCCATCCTCCTTCAACCCACCCTTTAGATATTTATAAGCAGTAATAAGGTCTCCCCTCAGCCTTCTCTTCGCCAGGCTAAGGAGTCCCAGCTCTCTCAGCCTTTCCTCATAAGGGAGATGCTCCAATCCCTCAATCATCTTAGTTGCCCTACGCTGGACTCTCTCCAGCAGTTCCCTGACCCTCTTGAACTGGGGAGCCCAGAACTGGACACAATATTCCAGTTGTGGCCTCACAGGTGCAGAGTAGAGGGGGAGAATGTCCTCCCTCGACCTACTGGCCACACTCTTCCCTATGCAGCCCAGGATTCTATTGGCCTTTGTGGCAACAAGGGCACATTGCTGGGTCATGGATAATTTGCTTTCTACCAGGACCCCCAGATCCTTCTCCTCAGAACTACTTCTCAGCAGGTCCACCCCTAACCTACACTGGTGCTTAGCATTCTTCCTCCCCCTTCTAAAAGCTGCTTTTTTAAAACTACATTTAACAAATTTGCTCAATTTAAATCATACTGAATATAAACCACACAGAAGTTAGGTAATTACTAAGCCATCTTTCAAGCGTATCACCCTTGTAACAAGTATGACTTAAGCTGTTACAATGCTATTGGGGCACCTATTTCCCTCTTTTTCCAAGGCCAAGCCATTAGGCTTCAAATGACATCACTCCAGATGGTCCTTAGCATAAGAGAGAACACACTGAATTGGAAGGCAAACAGAAACATAAAAGACTGAAAAAGTGATTGTCTGCATCAGCCAGAAGAGAAAGAATTGGCTAGAGTTACCCGCAGCAAGAGGAAGGGGTGATAGCCTTTGATTTCTTTGGAACTCTGAAACAGACAGGAACATTACGAAGGCACTGAACCTTGCATTTGATAAAGGCAGAGACACAGTTCAGTGACAACTAAGAACAGTAAATAACAGAACTCCAGGAGGGTAGACACGCTGCCATTATTTAGAAAATATGGTTCTGGCAAACCTTGCTCCCTAAGAGCTTATCAGACTTGTAGAAGCATCTGCGACAGCTTAGGACACCCAGGAGGGGGTAAACTGCAGCACTCAGGACTTGATAATAGTTAAGTGAAAAATGCACTATTTATTTTTCTTATACATGGGATTTTGAGAAGAGTACACTTTTTTCTTTAGGAGGAAAAAAGCCATCTGCAAAACAAAGCACTGGGACCTTCTCTTACTCAGAGAATAGAAGTATGTTAAACTTGTGCATGTCATCCCCAGTGCTTCTTATTCCTCAACAGAAAAGGTCACTTCTGGAAGCAAGAAGTTATAACCCGTCCCAAAACCTTACTAAGAACCATTTCTTTGCCCGCAGGAAAGCAGCAAACTAGTTTCTCACAAAACATCACATCATCTGAGAACTGGCCCACTACTGACAAAAGTGAGGAAACATCAGCCAACTGCAACCACTTTAAACTACTGAGCTAGATTTCAACCAAAGACATAAGAGGGACTCAATGGCTCAAGTGATGAAATACTCTTATCTACCCACTTTGCTTTCCCTTCTCCAAGGGCATAAAAAAATCCCTTTTGAATGGAAATTGTTCAGTATATTCTGCAAGGGTGGTTTCAGAAAACCCTCTGTGGAAGAGATCTCACTACACTGTAATTGCTCTACAGAGACCACATGCTTTTATAGACAGTAAAGTACCAGTACTTATATCAAAAAACCCAGACATTTTTAATAGCACAAATTGGACTCGATTCTTGTAAATGGAAATACAAGCTTGTCTCATTAATACTGCAATTTACCTTATCTGCTACCCATATAGCCATGGGCAATAAATGAGTTACAATTCTTTTTTTGAAAATGACAGAAAGAGTTCTTTGGCTCGGCCAAGTTCTTCAACCACCACCACTTGTTATCAACATGTTTGGAGTTAGTGCTACTTAATCAGTGGTTATATTAGTGCTTTGTTCAAGTTCTGAATCTTTGCTACATTACCAGCAGCAAAAAATAAGCACAATGCTTCCAATGAGATGCATATTCTGTGCCACAAAGAGCAGTTCCTATTCAAAACCTTTGCTAACTATATAAGCAAGTACACAGCAAGACAGATGGGACTGTGGCCAATATGCTCTGTGCCATGTCCCTTTCCCCCCCCCCCCCCCCCCCAAAGTAATGGGACTTTTTTCCTCAAGTGGACTAACTCACATGAAAAAACATTTTGCATAGAGCAATGCAAGAAAGTTGTATGTATATCAAGAAGGAATTGAGAAATTTTCTGACAAGATCAGACACTGTCTGAGCATTTAATCATTGCTAAACTGGGCTGACTGAACATCTGCAACAGATTTACTGTTGGAGTCTTCCAGCTACAGAGCGGACAGCTACATGGAGTTCCTCATATGCCCTAGCGGTCTGTGGAACCAACAGCACTGAGTCATGCTCTACACTGAAACAGCAGCAACAGTAAAGCTGAAGTCAGAGGGAGGAAACAGCAAAAGTCTTCAGCAGCAAGACTATCATGCACTTTATGGTACTTTGCTCTCCTCTGAGATGCTGAGCTCTGTAGATGCAAGCAGTGAGCGGCTCCTTTTACAGCTCATACACTCAAGCACGGTTAGGAATTTGTCCAGAGAGATGAAACAAATCAGCAACAACCAGCAATAAAACCCAATTTCCTCTTCTCCAGCCCTCTGAAACCTGTACTTACTCCTCTGGACCACAACAACCCACAAGGAAGTGTTTTTCTGGGTGCAATACCTATGTGCAACATGCAGGAAGTAAAGTCAGCAGAGGAGATGAGGACAGGAATCCTTCAACAGAAAAAAGCCCAAACTCTAGGGAAAGGCTAATTAAATTACTGAATCACAGAATGACCTATTTAAGCAAGTTATTTTCCTGACCGTATTAAATATTAACATCTAATTAGATGAGGTCCCCCCTCAAAGTCTTCTAGACATTAGAGAACTCTTGAAATGTTGAATTAAAAGGCTTAGTCACTCAGCCAACAAGTTAAAGACAAATACTTCAGTAACAGAGCTTTCTCTCAGAGGACAGAGGTGTAAAATTTACGTCCTTCCTCCTTATTCAGGGATAGTTTATTAATAAACAGTACTATCTGAGTTTTAGTAAACACTAATATCTGAACTGTCGCGATACTGGCAGTTCCAGTAACTGAAAAAAAAAAAAGAAAACCAAAACAAAAAAACTCCACTTCATTCAAAAGACATACAGAAAATTGTATGTAAAGGTTTCTTCATAGAAACTAAAATATGAAAGAAAACAGTGCGTGAACCTTGATCATCTTTTGTTAAGCAGCAGCACCTTCAGTGAAGATCCATATTCACTAATGCTTTTTTGTTTACATTCACAGACATCACGTACACAGCTCTTTGCTATTCTCACCACTTCAGAGAAGCATAAACTTGCACTAAAGCAAGTACCATTGGAATTCTGCTGATTTGATGAGATTAATTGTCCTCCCTCCTCTTCGTAAATTGGTGTTGCCTTGCTGTTAGGATTCCATAAGGATCGCATTGTCAAATACAAGGCACCATGAACTCAGCAGCAGAGAGGAAGGCAATTAAATCCTTCTCCTTATCTTGAGAAGATAGCAGCCAATTTAGCCAAATTCCCAGGCTTGACTATTACAATAGTGTTTACTCAGCCAAGACAAGGAGTGGAAAATTTTAAGCACTGTAACTTTAAGAAAGATCTGTCACATATATGATTTGATCAAGGGAAGAAATGGGGGGGAGAAGAAAAGAAAAAAGAGAAATCTAGCTAATCACACTTTGCTGAGCTACAGGATCTTCTCCCTGAAGATGCGGTGTGTTACAACTGGCTCTTCCCTGCAGTCCTCTCAAAAACCGAGCCTGGCAGACGTCAGATATCTTTTCAGATAACTTTCAGATAACTTTTCAGAGATTTAAGAATAGAAACCAAACAGACCGTCTGCAGTATATAGAAACATCATCGCTAAGGTAGAAGATCTGTGCTAACCGTCAGTGACGCTATTCCTTTGTGATAGGATTTTAAAGCTTCAGCAATGCAAGAAAGCGCTGAGCTGTAGTTGTCCTCCTGCAAACCTGTCAGACACTGTTCTGCATGGGAGAACTCCTTCAAGCTGTTCAGCCAGAAATAGAAGTGTTCTGAAGCCACTTGAGTCAGCAGGCTTTGATACAGTTCTCTGGCCATGTCATGGTTGCCCTGTAATGACAAGAATGTTTCAAAGAAGGGACATGAAAGCAAGCTGTGAGTTTCTATGAAACAAATACAAATAAGAGAACAGTAACAACTCCAGAACTACTCTTACTTTAAAAATAGAAACAGTGGAATTTCTTCCAATCATTCTTTGAATGATTGGAATGATTGGAAGAAACAAATACCAAAACTCACTTTTACCCCAGCATCTTGTACTAGGGTTTCTACGTAATTCTAACCCCAGCTGTGACTTTACTGAAGGGAAAAAGGAAACAGCATCTTTTTCTTCCTTTCTTCTCATTAAAGAAAGAGAAGCACACATCAGGATGGCCTATATCACCTTCTAAAGAACACCTAAACAATGCAGATTAGGCATGTGCTCAAGAAAGCATCAGGTCATTGCTTTCTTCCTTCTCAAATACTTCAAAAAGACAAATGAAAAACTACTCTGATGGGATGACTGCCCTAAATGGCATATATCTGAATAAGCTTTCCAGGGAATTAAGAAGGAAAATTATTCCCCCCCCCCATTTCCTCCTCCTGAGTCCCACCATTTTTCTTACTTTCTTTTTCCAGTTCAAAGAAATCACTAGCATCCTTTCAACCACACCAAAACTTTTTCCTCCCAGTATTTTCACTTACCATTCTAGAAGCCTGCCTGGCTATCCTGTAGGCAGTCCATCCATTGGAGGCATTCTCAAGCTGCTGTTTGATAACAGTTTTGATTTCTGAAGATAAAGCTTTCTGACTGGAAACAAATATCACTGTGGCAAGAGAAACCTAACGAAGAGTGGAGGAGTGAGGAAGAAGGTTGTATCTCAGGAACTAAACCAAACAAGAAAAAAAAAAGCCAATTCTGTTTCCTAAACTACCAGAAACGATCTTGATTTTGGACTCGAAACTACATAGAGATTACAATTTTACTGGGGAACTTTTCTCTGTCATCTTTTAAATAGTTATGGCAACCCAAGTATTTCTTGTAGATGAAAGTCACTTTCATTTAAAGAATCTTTTCTGTGGCTTTTAACTGAGATATTTCGAATGCTCCAAATGAATTAACAGGACGCTCGTCGTTTCTTTCTTAAAATTCAAATTCATTTCCAAATAGATGTGACAAAAGCATTTTTATCTCTTACAGTATATTAAAAGTCACGTACATCAGACTACCACATATAAACTGAGCTAACTGCCATTTTGTTTTTCCGACAACTATTATTTTACAGATACTCCAATAATTTCAATAGCTAGGTTTGTCTAAGCAGTGCCATCTGCTGGAAAATCTAATGGAATACACTGCCTAGTTCAGGTCCATCTATGAGATACGCTTTTGACATTGAACATTAACATATGTAGACAAAAGTTAAAGCAAAACTGAAAATAGCAGCTACAGACTGGCACATCAACTTGGACAGAATGAATGGCTTCGCTGCCTTTTGAAATAAAAATCTATCCACAGTAGTTTATATAGACTTTATCCATCAAGGGCTATTCACCAGAAGGAGGTCTTACCAAGAGTTCCTGTTTTTTATCTGTGGCAGATCGTCCAATTAATTTATAGAGGTCCATTAGGTCTCCTAGCATCCCATCTGCTAGGACAGGCAGCTGCATGGCAATAGCTGCTAAACAGTGGCACATGAGAATCCTAGCAGCGTCCTGGGCACTGTGCAGCTGGGTCAGCAGGGATTCAACTACGGACTGGCTCAGGTGAGGACGGCACTTGACCAGCTTCACCATACAAGTTAACGTGATCTGCAATTCACACAACCAACAGGTACAATAAACACAATGTCTACTTAAAAATAAAAAAGCCAGACACACTTATCTGCAAGTATGATTGCAGAAATATAGATGTGGTGTTTTCAGAACCATGTACTCTACGAAAGATGAGATTTTTCTAAGAGCCCAAGCCTCTATCCCTGAGCTAACAGCGCAAAAACATATCACAAATTCAAGAAACGATAATCATCTTTCTCATGCCACCACTCTTTACAGGTAAATAACTAGATAAAATTACTGGTTATGCAGCTTATGAATGGGGAAAATAAAAATAATAGTTTATAAAAAGTGTTGTAATCATGTACATTGCATCCCCATCTCCAAAAAGCAGGTTCTCTCCAACACTCTCTTCATCTTCCAGAGACACGCCCATCCCATATTCAAGTTCATGTTTTATTACAGCTGTTCCTCCGAGAGGATTATTTCAGGGAAAAAAAAAAAAAAACCAACACATTCAACTTACTCTAGAACTGAGAGGAGTTGCACTATAGTTTTGCTCAGTTTCTCTACTGCTCTGAATTCCAATTATGGGCAAAACAGAAAAATCTTCATTTCCTTCCAGTATGTTATGCTTCCACCAGAACGGACCCGGTGCACACTAGCCTTTCTGTTATATGAGCTATTACTATAACTTACAGCTGTGGTAAGGAAAGACAACAGTAACATCACCTTTAAGGTTGCCTGAGCTCCTGGACTGTCATCTTGACTACAAAGAACAAGAAGAGCTTCTAAGCCAAAAACTGCATCTTGCTCCAAAGGCAGAAGATCTAAGAAAAGAAAGACAGAGTAAGTTAGTTCTCCATTATGTTTTCTGACCATAATTGGTGTAATGCTTGCACTGGTATTGCAGTCATGGCAGATAAGTATCTTCCTAATACTTCTGCCTTACCTTACTTTGATTAGAAACAATTTTGCCGTTCCATGCCTCAGGTAACTACTCAGCAGTCACACCAACCATGACATTTGTAAAGTGTGCATAAATCTCTGGACTAAGACTTCTAAATGCCCTGTTATTCTTCTGCAACAGACTTTGTGCAAAGAGTTTTCAAAAGCCAGCAAACAATTCACTAGTCTTACAGCAAAAGTAAGACAGGCATTTATTCGGCACGAGTTCTACTGTGCCCAGTAATTTTCTCTAAATTAGACCAAGATGGAATCTTTCCAACCATTCATAAAATCATACAGAATGTCTTCTACTAGATTACAGTCCCCATCCTTCCTAACCAGCATGAAGGATCAGATAGATTTACCGACAGGTTCACAGACAAGAGAGTTAATACGTGTTAAGTGCATAAGCCTGACTGTAAACAGACACATTTCACTGTCCTTGCTTTCATTTACCTTTTTCCTGACAAGAGGCTGATATATTAGTCAGAATCCTCACACCATGAGCTGCAATGCCACGGTTATTATGGTAACAGCACTCCTGTGCTAGTTTTACTAAATCAAATGATCTCGCAGTTGTAGCTGCTGTTCCTAAATAAAGACAAGACAAACAGGAAATAAAACAGTACAGTCCATAATTACACCACAGATCTTTGCAAGTACATTTCTGAAAAAAAACCCCACCTGTATTTACTTAGGATTAATTTTTTTTTATGTTTAAAGGATGGCATGAAAACATATCTTTTCTCTCTTTCCATACACAGAGACTCGCCCTCCACTCCTGAACACTATACAAATTAGACATATACTGAGAATGTTTGGATCTAACAACTGACGTTTCAGGGTCTCGGAGAAATATTGCCTTAAGAAACATTACATTTGATTTAAAAAAGTTCATGAGCATATTAATTATTAAGACATGCCAGAATGACTGAAGAGGATGTACTATTTTTCTCCATTTCTGCAGCCCATGTAGTTGGGCTCGTAATAGTCATTAGGACGGTCTGGCTTTCAAGAAGACAAAAGAAAACAGCATGATCCCCATTTTAAGAACAAGATACCCTGAATCACTTTAAAACGTCTAAAATTTCTCCAGAATATAGTCATAAGGCAGACAGGTTCACCTGGTACTGAAGCAGGTTATCCTCACAAGGGTGGCATAGCTTCACTGTGCCAGGGTAACACGCCAGCCCACTCTCACACCTTTAAGTCTCCATGCTACTCAAAAACTATGCAAATCCATAGTTTCAAAGCACCTTAAGCAGGATGCAGGTCAGCCATTTGAGAGGCATAAACTTTTCTTTATAAAATGAAGAAATGTAAAGACGCAAAGGTAGAAACACCTTTCATATAGCATATTACCCACAAAATCCAGAACAAAATCTTAGATCATGACTATTCATGGGTATACAGTATCCTAATTTAAGTTTACACACCATGAACACAGTCTGACTCTCAGCTAGTGTTCTGAAGTTCAAAAATAGTTTGAGAATATTGTACAAAGTGTTTAGATGAAACTGATTAGTAGATAGCCAAGCCATTAGAAATGCCAAAGATAATAATCTCATCTAGTTTTCTTACCTGGAGCACTGCTGAAGTACTGTTTAATGGCAATGGTCCCCGATAATGTTGAAAGAACCGACAGCATGCCCAGTTTCAAGCTGTCGTAAGGAGTGTGAAGAGCAGATTCACAGAGTGCCTAAAGATTAGCAGGAGAAAAGATAGAGAGGGAAGGAAGACCCATGAGCTATCTGTATTATAGGTTTAGTTGCACTTGTCTGTGAAAAGTTTTGAGAGTCAAGATTTTTCTACAGGAAATACTAGACTTCTAACTTTTGAGTTAGTAATGTCCTGAAGCATCTGTTCTAGGAGACTGAGGACATGGCTTGCAGAGAAGTGGCAGTGGGTGTCATATGCTACGAAACACCATTTGTAAGTCATTTATTAATTTAAAATAAGCAGCAAAAATATTATCAGGTCTCATTGATCAAATATTGCAACAGAATTTAAGACAGTACTCCAGTCTTAGAGGTATACTGATTATTTTGCCTTATAACAATCTGCAGGGTTTTATGTAAGTATACATCTCTGAAGAGCGAAGTTTCAAGTGCCATTTCCTTCAACAGTCCTGGTATCCAACAGAATGCAGTTTAAGTTTCTTGATAAACATCTTCAAGCTTATTTTAATTTTTTAAACTCGTTTATAGTAGAGCTCCTGACATACTTTTGTGCCTTTTGCCAGATGTTCTCAGGCCTTATCACACCTAGATTGGAATAACTCTTAAAATGGACATTGTTCTCAGATTCATTATACCAACACTGTCCCCAGTTCAGTCATTCCCTGGGTTTGGAGGCTTTTTTAGTCAACATAAGAGAAAGCAATATGAGACACAAATGGAAAATGTAAGTATAGTCTGCCTCAGAGAGTGCCAAAGCTGAATAAAGAAAAACAACAACACAGAATTAGTTCCACAGAACAAACAAAAACCCCAAAAAGTGTTCTTATCAGGCATACATATGTTCTTGTATGGTGTAAGGGTTAAACTCTAAATAAATTTTTAATTTGTACCAATGTAGTATTTTGCTAATCTACTGAATAGCATGGCATCAACAGACAGAAGAAGATACAATGATTAGGGTTGAAAATGAGTCTTGATGTCTCCCAAGACACTGATGTTTTACTCCAGTGTTATTAGATCACCACTCAGAGCATATTTGAAAAGTAACTATGAAGAATGACAGGAGCACAGAAGAATTAGTAAGATGGACCACAGACTGCTTGTTACCTTCACAGTCAGCAGGAGGACTGCTCTAAGCATCAACAGCAACAGCTTCTAAAGCTGATGTCTAGAAATCAGTGAAGTCTCCACAATTCAAAGACCAAGCCCCCAGCGGACCTACACAGACCAACCCAAAATGCTGAAGAAGTTAACACTGCCAAAACTCTTGTTGGTAAAAAGGTACAAGCAGCAGGTTTTGCCGTGAGAAAAGGAGGGTCTGCTCCGGTCCCTGATGTATAAACATTACCAAGTCATTTAAATACATAGAAAATATATGGAAAAAGTAAAAATGTTGACTTTTCAGAAGTCAGAAACACTCTCCTTACTTCTGCACACCATTCAGCAAGCAGTAACAAGCTTGAGAATTAATTTTGTTCTAACCCAGTCACTGGCTTAGTTCTGACATCAATGGAACTTTTTCCTGTGCATTTCAACCATCAGGACACCTACTTCAAGACACTACATAACAATAAAAGCCATGTTATATGTCTCTCAGTTGTATTGAGATAACTACCAATCAGGCATAATGGTAGAGGGCAGTGTTTTGACTGCAAGGAATCCATAATTAAAGCAATTCCTTAAAATTCCTAAAAGGAAATAAATTTCTAGTATTAATCCATTATGAAGTATAAAGCAGTTCACTAAAACAAAAACCTCTGTACACTCCAAATCTTATCTAAGAATTGGATACAAAGCAAAACATGCTTTATTTCTCACACAATTATTAACAAAAATCCACATAGTTTTTCATCACAGCTGTCTTAGGCTCCAACAGCATATAGCAAAAGTAGCTTCCAAGGATAGCAAAAACAAAGAAAAAAGACCCAGAAAAGTAGACCTATAAGCCTGTGTCATTAAGTTCTTGAAATATTTACTTTCCCATTAGAATCTTAATCATTTCTACCAGAAAAAGGGAAACGGAAAAAAATGTTTGTATGCAACTGAAAGGAAACAGCAATCCTAACTACAATATAACAACTGTTTCCCCAAATACCACAGATGCACTATAAACAACTTTTAGGGTCTCATTCATACAACAGGTGTCACAAGGACACTATTGAAGTTGAGCTATTAATCCTAACAAATGAAGTCAAAATTACATTTGTCCTTTCAGGTATACCTTGCTGGATGACATGCTTTGACAGACTCCAGAGAGACTCTCCGTGTTACACGAGCAATCATACATACTCAGGATTGTAAGGTTAATGTAAACATTTAGCTCTCGTGTCTATTATCTCAGATTAGTTTGTTGGATGGAAAAGTTATTTCCTTACTGTAAAAAGGCCTACACGACACATGCCTTTCCTCAGGTATAATACTTCAGCTTTGATCCTTATGGGTCAACTTAGCCTACTCAAGATATTCTATGAACTGTTCATTCACTTGGCTACTCTGCTTGGCAGAGTAAGTAACTTAAGGATATGGAGATGTATATTCTTTCTTTACCTCCCAAACTGTTCTTCTGGAAAGAGTTCTACAATTAACTGTGAAGTTTCATAATGAACTTTAGCTAAAAAATGTATAAACCTGAATATTTTCTCTGCTCCATGTATGTGGTGTCTTGTTGGCCAACAACTTTAAATCTTGGATTGCAAGCCTCTTCACAGCCTTCCTAGGGTCATTCTTCAAGTACTGCAACAAAAGCTGGATCTGCAACAAAGTAAATGCATTGTTTGAGAGAGAGATGCTACTAGAACAACATCTTTTCAAAAGTGTTCATGAACAAGTTATGAGCATACTCAGCCAAAACTAAGTTGCCTTATCTGTCTGATTGCTTGCCACATGGAAAAGTCCCTACTTAGGCTGTGATACCATGGCAAGCTAAAATGGTCTGACAGTCAATTTCTACCATCCTGCTCTCTTTGTCTGTGCACCCTTCTCTACATCACCGTGCATACCTAAGAAGCCTTGAGACTTGTTTCAGAAATACCATAAAATACCATAAAACACCCCTGAGAAGCTCAGTAAACACCTTACATGCTACTAGCAAGTACTCTGGGCTTTTGGTGCTAATTTGGGTGTCAGCACAATCTGCAGTTAACAGACAGCAACACAGACATACCTTGTATGGCTCAGTAGTTGCCAAAAACAACCCCAAAAACCCAACCAAAGAACAACAACCTCTACCCAGATGCTCCAAAGCATTTATCTCAAATTAAGTGATGCTTAACTGCATGTCCTTTGTTACGTTCATTTCCTGCAAATTTACAGAGATGGCTACAGAGTAGCCAGCACATGAAAAAAGTATGAACATGCTGATCATGGTTTTGCTCTCCATTCTCACCCTGGCTACATCAGTTTTAAGCAGCATTGACTGTTGCGCTGCAGAAACACAGCCCAAATCACCACGCTTACTGCCATAAATAAAAACCAAAAAGCACATCAAGTGTTTTAATGTTGTTTCAGTTGGCTTAAATTCGGGTACTATCAAAAGCATCCTCTGAAATACGGAAATCAGCCATACCAAAAAAGTTTCAGACAGATCAATGCTATTAGTCTAACAGTAACAGACA
Organism: Anarhynchus alexandrinus; assembly: GCA_008711295.1. Lineage (NCBI taxonomy): Eukaryota > Metazoa > Chordata > Aves > Charadriiformes > Charadriidae > Anarhynchus > Anarhynchus alexandrinus. The sequence continues at coordinate 2,122,927 of VUYV01000112.1, forward strand.
CCAGCCTTCCATAGCTGTACAGGATTGAAGAAAGCAAATAGATTTTCATGGCTACTTTGCAAGAATTAGTTAGATGAATCTCAAATGTCACTGTGTTCAGACCTGCTATACAAATCACGTCCACAAAGTAAATTATTAGAACATAAAAGCATTGGGTTTTTTCCATCACTGCTTTCCCACAATTTGGTTTATAGTCTTAAATTATAGCAACAGATTCAAATTCCTCAGAGTTCTTCAAGAAATACATTTTAAAATGCACTCTATGCTATTGAAATACTCATTTGCTTGCATGCAAGGAAAGCAAATGCACATGCATGACCCAAGAGAATATACAGCAGTGAGAAACAACGCCTGGGATCTACAGGTAAGTTGAAATGTTTTCAGAAAAAGCCAGATTGTTTGCTTTTCTAAATGCTGATTGATCCTAGTTGATTTCAATCCCAGCTGATGTAAAGAAAGACAGGTTATGACCTGTAAAGAAGGGTTTCTGTGTTTGATGGGGTTATCTGGAAATGGGGCCAGAGAGGGCAAAAAATATGAAAGCAGCATCAGTTTTCAGGGTATTCTTTCTCTATAGCACATAGGAGCAACCATCCTAGCATATCCATCACGATTTATTTTCGGCATCGGCTAGAATCCGACTTTTTTTAAATGTACTTTGTACTTTAAGTTGAAGGAATGAATTAGGAAGAATTACCTGCTTAGGAATGTCAACCAAAGAAGAAGCAGCAAGCAGAGTAAAAGTGTGCAGAGTAACAATGACCATCTTGGTAGAGGGATACGACGTTACCAGCTGCTGAAGCAGCTGCCGGGAGCTGGAGGCCAGGCTAGCGTCATGATGCATGTGCTGTAGAATAGGGATCAACTTCAATTTCAAGTCTACAGGTGTGGCCAAACCTGCAACAAGGAAGAGAAACACAGGCAGAGTGTAAATCCTTTGTACTGGCTTTTGGCAGTACTGAGGCACACAGTATGGCTGCATGGCTACTACGGCTGAATGCAGACTGTGCAGACACCTGCGTGAGCTTCAAGTAACTCATCTACCAGCTAGCAGCATAACGACGGCGATATCAAGCACTTCCATGGTTCTTTGAGAGGGTAGCTCCTTGCTTCATTGCAGGTAACACACATACTAACTCATCTAAAGCAACCTGTGATAGTCTATGTCAGATTATTCACCGTACTATAGATGAGCTTTTATTCTTTACCAAACAGGTGTTGAGAATTTAGTTTATTTTTTTTTTTTAAGAGGACACAAGAACCAGACATTAGATTACTGGTTAGCTAATTTAATTTAAAAACTGGAATAATTTGAGTAGAAGGGCATTCTGATATCTGACATTTACATATTGATAATAAAGAATTCTCAGAATTACAGCTGTTCCCTTTTATCATTCAATATACGTATGTACCTTGAATCATCTCACTGATCTTATTGCATATTCCAGCAGCAAAATCCCTGTAGAGAAAAGACAAAGTACCAGGTGAAATTAAAAATAAATAAATGAATAATTAAAAATAAAAATCAACTGAACTACCAAACATTTGTCGAAGTTTTTATTATTAAAACACAAAGAGTGCTTGCCAAGACCTAAGTCATTTTAGAACCCCTGCACAGGCACATGATCAAATGATAAAATGGAAGCTTTCAAAAACACATCAAAGTGACAAGCAGCACTACATTTTGTTACCTAACATAACATCTGTAAAATAACCCTTGATTAAAGCTGCTATTACACTTTGCGTTCCCATATTTATGAGCTTTCCATTACTGTTTTAGAAAAAAAAAAAATCTGTTAAACTTGTATTCAGATTTCTTTACAATACTATTATTGCACATAGTTAAATGTTTTGCTATAAATGACATTTAGCGGTACAGAAGGGAATACTAAGGTTTGTGAATGCTAGTGTCAGTGGAGTTTCCATTCTCTGTAATATGAAAAACTGAAAAAAAAATACATCTTACTTTGATTGTGCAGAAAAGTTGGCAGCAGCAAATATAGCAGCTTCAACTTCCACATTATCATGGGAATCCAAACTCTGACGAATACTGTGATGAGCATTCTTCCTTTCTGGAATAATAGATGCCATGCTGCCCAACATCCTACAGAAATAAATCACAGCAAAATCAGCAAGAACAATGATCATGAAGAAATACAAGATGAAACCAAATAGAAATGTAAAAGGAGTGTTTAAAAGACTATTTTTATATAAACATGTTCTTCCATGTCTGTTACAGAAACAATCAAATGCTAAAAGCAGGCATATAATTAAAAGGTAACAAATTTCGTCATGTGGGTTATGTCAATGGTTTAATAAAAAATTGATTACATATCGATACTTTTTAGCTTGAAATGGGCACAGTGAGAAATTTACCAAGAATTCTTATAAAATAAGTGCACTATGGCACTAGAAACAAGTATTTTTAGGATGCTTTTACTTTCAAGGTCTGATATCAATACAACAGATTTACTGCTAAAATGTACTGATGGCTATTTTCAGACACACATGAAGTACACTTCATGGGATATAAATTCAGTGGTTTATAACTGTTTCCACTCTTCCTATACCTCTTCCCAGTTAAGACTGCAGAAGTAATTAAGTGACAAATGTCTGAACAGTCATAAATTTTAACCACATCCTAAGAAACCAAAGTTTCTAGAGCGTTACCATGATCAAGCAAACAAATATCTGACTTTCATCATTTGTTTCTAAGATCTTTCACTAACGTGAAATAAGGTTATTACTGGGAATAGTGCAATACCTTTTGTGTAACTGCTAAAAAAGGAGGCAATCAATCTATACTTTGCTAAGAATATCCCAAAGATACCTTTCAGACATATTTAGCATAATCCAGTTAAAAGAAGAATGAATGGAGGATTTGTACTGATGGTAATTTTAGCAAGAGTTCTATGCTAATATTTACACACAGTTATCTAGCAATAAAATTCCACAGACACAAAGTTTTGTTTTAGCAGATCTTTCAGCACGCTCTTTCTTACTGACACTACTTAAGGAGAACACAAACAAATCAACTGAAGAATGTAATCTGAAACTGCTGAACAAACAGCCATTTTAACCTTTCACATGATGCATCCTGTGAATTGATTAGTAATTTAAGTATTTTTTCAAACTGAGCAGATACCTGGTCTTTTGGCAGTTTGTAAAGATAGCCCTCAATACCACTGAACAACTGCAATCTTATGTTAGAATACTTAAGTGGAACTACAAAAAAACATGTAGATATACCATATTTACAGACTTCTGAGACACCAGAGCATGAAAGCTTGATCTCAAATAAAATACCAAAAGAAGAAATGGATGTATGATCTAATAAAAAAAAACCCTGTTAATGCTTCACATCTTTCAATAGTGAAGTTAGTAACAGTTGTGGATGGACAGAAGAAAAGAATACAAACAGAGAAAGAAGAATGTTCTCTTCACATTTGAATTCACTTGCACAGGACTTGGAAGATGCAGTTAAGACGATCATGTTGTATAGTGTTAGAGACACAGACACCAAAACAGCAGGACAGTGACATTAAAATAGCTTAATTTATTCCCCCGCCATTTGATTCCCAGGAAGTCCAAAGCAAGGAATAACACAATGGAACTTCCTTAGAAGTTATTGATCAGAGACCAACAAGCAGCAAACTTCTAGAACAACAATAAATGAAAAATAGCTGCAAGCATAACAAGGTTCATATAAATAAGTTTTGGTTACAAGTTAACAGAAAATATTTTGACACATAAGGAAGCACTTTCCTTTTGGTCCTGGTCTAAATATATCATAGGCAACATATGACATATTGCATACAGCTACTGTCTGGGTTATGCATACAATAGGTTCATTTTTCTTCTCCTGAGTACACATGATTTCAATGCTGCAAATTCTGTTTTGCCTGAAGACTTCCACAAAATCTCACCACCATAAATGGTAAATAACTTTGATCTTCTGATCACAGATCCTTATCGTTCATCCCCTTTAAAGACAGAAATCTTTGCTTTTAACTCTTATGAACAATGCATAAGATGTCTCCTACATTCCATTCATGGTAGTTGCAGATTTTGTTATACCAGACTAGCATACTAATAATTAGCTACAGATTTGAAGTTAGGTTAATTTACGTAATACATACCGAAGTGTGATAGCCCGAGCAACTGGATCATTGCTATGAATTACTGAGAAAACTCTTTTGACAAACTCATCCACGTTTAGGATCTTCTCTAAGTGCTTCTCGCTCTGCTGAGTAACTTTCAGCACACACAGCCTCAAGAAGTTGTTTCTATTAAAAGACACACACATTTCTTTATCAGGTTGTTTTATAATAAAAATTCAAACACTTTAAACACAAAATCATTCAAAAACCCCCACCTTCTGAGAGTAAATTAAAACAAGGGAAAGTCTATACTTCAGAAACATTATATTTCAGTAGACTGATATAGTCATACAAAGACTATTAATACACTATTGTTTTATTTTCTAGTACAGGTAGTGTCAAATTTAGGCCCAATTCCAAGGAAATGAACCTGCTGACACCAGTGAGGAGTGTAAAGAGATGCCTTTTTTGTGCACGCTTAGGGATCTAATTCTTCTAAAAAAAGCATGTCCAGGGTTAAGACAGAAAAGTGTAATTGCCATTGCCAGGTGTGAACGAATTCCTTTTCCTTCCTGGAGCCAACAGGGAATATTCCACAACAGCAACAGATAACCTTGTAAGCTATTACAAAGTAGCTCCAATTCCATCACATGCATGGTTTGGACATAAGGCACTTGGAAACGCTATACTTTGGGCTTTGTTACGAACATTCCTTAGAGATGGAATTTGCCCATATGCCCATTCTTCTACTTATTAATTAAGAATTTGAATGTGACTACGGAGCAGAATTTACCCCAGTGAATTTACAAAAGCAGGCAGCAAGTGAATCCTCAAATCAGGACAGGTGGAAAGGAACTGTGTCATTGATCACTCACAGCCACTTAAGCCCAGCAAAGACGGGGAAAGCGAGCTTCAGTCGAGCACAACTTGTCCTCAACAGAGCCGGTACCACCGTGGTACTGTCAGGCAACCAGAAAAACCCCGTGACTGCCCAGGCTCCAGTGCAGCCACACTCCAAGACACAGTGTATTACTATGGAGCAGAGAACTGAAGGGACGGAAACTGACTGGTGTTACTTACCCAACCCTGAAAACATCAGCGAGCTTTAGGAAAGCCGAATTAATGAGGATAGGGAAAGGATATTTCTGGAAGAGCCTGGGAAAACGAACGACGGCTTCGCACTGCTCCCCGAGTTTGCCAGACCTGAGGCCTAAACGACACGACAATAATTATCAGGGAAACCGATGCTCCTTCAACACCAGCTCCTCCCTCCATCCCCCCCACCTCGCGGCAAAGAGGTACCAAACAAACCTCCCGGCCGCTGGGGACCGAAGGACGGGACGGGACGGGACAGCCCCTCCACAGCGCCGCGACGGCGGGAGGGGCGGGGGGAGTTGCGGGGGTGTGTGTGCAGAAAGCGGGCGCCAACGGCTCTAAGGGCAGCCCCGGCCCCGCTCCCCAGACCGGCGACAACGCCGAGCACGCCCGCCCTCACCTTTGTCCAGCTCCATGAGGGCGGAGTTGGCGTCCAGCTCCTGCTCGCCATAGCCCGCATCGGCCAGGAAGGACTTGGCGCTGGCAGCCATGCCAACCCCCCCACCTCACCTCTCCCCGCCTCGGCCGGGCCCGCCTCAGTTCGGCTCGGCTCGGCCCAGCCAAGCCCGGCCCGGGCACCACGCATGCGTAGTCGCCCTCCCGCCGCCTCAGCCCAGAGACGGCCACCCCATCCCCGCGCGATTTGTGCGCAAGCGCCGTACCGGCGAGCGGCCGCGTCCCGCTGATCCTCCGGCGGGGGTGGGTGTGGCCTGGAGGCCCTTCCCCTCTGCGCCACCCAATCAGAGGAAGAGGGCGCGGCGCGGCGGGCGCCTTGCTGCCCAATGAGGGGCCGAGGCGCGTTTGGCGGGTCGGTCGGTGGCGGGAGTTGGCGCCACGAGCCGGGCCCGCGCGCGCTCCGCGGGTGCTCTTGGCCATGCTGTGCCGCGCGCTGCTCCGCCGCGCCTCGGCCTCCTCCGCGCCGCCCCGTGAGTACCGCGCTGTCCCGCAACGCACTGTCCCGCACCGCCGCCTCTTCCCCGGGCGGCGGGACCGCCGGTGCAGCGGTTTCGGCGATCCCCCCCTCCTCCGCCCGGGCACCTCCACAGACGCTGCGGGGGACTCGGGGGTCCTGGCGTGCGAGTGCGCGGTGCCCGGTGCGGTGACGGTCCGTCTGTCTCGCTGTAGGTCGGTCCTCGCCGCTTCCCCTGCAGCATCTCTTGGATGGCTACCAGTGCAGCCACGACGATGACCACCTGTCTTACGGGGAAACGGGAATGCCGGTCCCTCCTTTCGGCTGCGCCTTTTCTGCAGGTAATGTCACCTTCCGAAAGGCCCTTTTAGGGGGCAGCGTGTGGGCACCCCTGTTTTTTGGTTTTCTTGTTGTTTTGTTGGGTTTTTTTAACGTCTCATAATTCGGTTTCAGAGCTTCTTGGTTTTAAAGTGAGCTGGTAATAGTGTGCTTGCGCCTAGATGTGATATAAGTTGGATCATGGTGCTCCTAGATACTCTATTGGGAAGTATTCCCTGAAAGAAGCAACTGCAAAGCATTTATTTTAATGTCTCTTTGTTTCAGCTTTGTCTGTTTCAAGGTATGTCCTCTTGGTGACAGTGCTAGGCCACATAGTTGAAAAATCGGGCTTTGTTCAACATATATAAAAGATATAACAGGATGGAGAATAGTATGTAGAAATCAAAGAGGTGGATGTATGTGACTAGACACGTAGCATTTTCCCATGATAAATACATGATGAGTGAAGAAAGCATGGAAGTTCCTGGATCTTTAGGACAAAGCTTTCATTTGTAGTACTCTAGTTTTGGTGTGAGCTTATACCTTTCTCCAAGGCAGCTTCATGCTTTTCCAACTGAGAGCCATAAAAAGTACAGGAGGTTGTAGAGGATAGGTAGTATAGATACAGAAAACTGTAATTAGATAACTGTAACAGCTAGTAAAAGAGGCCATTATCTCAAAAATTGCTCCTGGAGGCATTTTATTGCCCATATATAGTAGTTCCTGAATGGAACATCTAGAAAAAATGCTTGCCAATATTTCTGCATTTTGAACATTTAAAGTGCTATGTAAATACTGTTTATTTCACAGCTATCTATTTGCTGTGTACCCCATTTAAGGTGTCTGTGGCCCTTCACAAAGAGCAGGGGCATGATTATGAGTCGTCTACATAATACACTAATACGTTTCAATTTCTTTTCAGCCCCGAATTTGGAGCATGTACTAGCAGTTGCAAATGAAGAAGGATTTGTTAGACTGTATGATACTGAAGCTCAAACTACCAGCAAACTCATCTTTAAGGGTAAATGTTATAGAGAATGTGATCTTCATTTGATGTGACAAGTACGTGATTTACTGGAATCAAAGAAGGCTCTTTGCAAGTCATTTAAACATAAATGTGGGCAGTACTTAAATCCTTTCATATACTTTGCTGAGTTGTCTTTCCAAAGCAGCAGAGCAGCAGCCTGAGTGTGCTTTTACAACAGCAGGAGTAAGTGAATTGTTCTGTGTTGCCTAAGGCAAGCTGTTGACAAGTTTTCTGATTTCAGTGTCTGATGTTCTTTAGTATTCTGCAAAATACCATGCTGGAACTGAACTAATCTTGGCTTTCATTTTCTTGTTAGAATGGCAGGCTCACTCGAATGCTGTATTTGACCTTGCCTGGGTACCAGGGGAACACAGGATTGTAAGCAGCCTTTTGCCATCTAACTTTATTTTTAACACTTTGGCAAGTGTGTGCAGAAAATGACTAAAGCTTTTTATTTTTTCCTCTGAAGGTCACTGCTTCAGGAGATCAGACAGCCAAGGTGTGGGATGTGAAAGCCGGAGAGCTTCTTGGCATATGCAAAGGTCACCAGTGTAGCCTCAAGTCAGTTACTTTTTCTAGATTTGACAAAGGTAAATGTTGATATTCCCTGTTGTCTGTTTTTTCCTTCTTTTCCCCTGGCACATTGGTACTTTTGGGGCTAAAAATGGGCTTTGGAAACTGGCAGTTACAAATAGCACAGGCCAACTGAGCAGCAACCCAGCCAGTGAAGCAAAATTAACTTGTTGGAACTTCACAGTGACCTGATGCTAACATATGTTTCTGATCTTGGGCGAGTTTAAGATATGATACCTACATCCATACATAAGCATGTAAATACTCTTATCATAAGCAGGTTTCTCTGGAGTAACAGCAAAAAAAAAAACGAAAACCAAAAAACCCAAAAACTAGGAAGAGTAAGGAAACTAGTTAAAAAGAATGACAGAACAACAGCCTGATTTTTGTATTTCTAGGACTGGCATCCCAAGTTTTGGGGCAGAAGAGCCAGAGGCACATAAATTAAATTAACACTTTTGGAAGCTAATAGCACTCTCTTTCTCTCTCTCAGCGGTCTTCTGTACTGGAGGCAGAGATGGAAACATCATGGTTTGGGACACCAGATGCAACAAGAAAGGTAACTGAACTTTCAGATATGTATCAAAAAAGCTTGTTATCTCACGTGAAAATAGTACTCAGATGTGCTTGTCGGACTAATGCTTTCGACTACAATATAGGCAACACTTCAGTAAGAAGAGGAGGACTGTCAGTGTACTGCTTTAGTGCAGTAAAAGGATGAAGTAGGTATTACTTCTACGTATAATATATTTTTCCACTTTGTAACGGTCTCAGATGTGCAGCACGATACACATGCTGGCCTGATAATACTCTGTATATTGGTAAGGAGATAAGGGGGTACAGAATACATCCCTGTGTGGGACAGCGTGGACATAGATGGGCTAGGTGAGAGTGCCTCAGTCAGAGCCATCCAGAGGGATGAAGCAAAGCTGGGAAGGCTCCTGCCAGAGTAGAAAGGAAGGCAGAAAGTGCAGGAGCAAAGGAGCTTGTGAGTGCTGGGAGCAACTGAATGTAATGTGGGAAGACCTACTAAATGCAGGGTGAGCTCATTCTGCTCCTCTCTTTCTGTTTCCTGGAGCTTTTCCTTCCCCGGTCAGGTCATGCCCTTACGCCTCTTCCCAGTTCCCTGCTCTATCCCTGCAGTTTCCTGGCCTGTGCTGCCGGAACACGTCTCACTCTTCCATCTGTCCCAGGTTTCCTGGCTCTTCAGACTGGCAAGTGGGGGAAAAGGGAGGCTCCACATGACTGAAGTGGAAGGTACAGGAAAAAAAGTAGAAAAGTTGCTTTACCCTAGAAAAGCAGTAAGTTTCATAAAGTGAAAAGTAGCAGACAAAAGGCTAAATAGAATATTATAAAATAGAGTGGAAAAGTGCTGGAAACCTTCCTGTGAGTGCAGTTCTGCTCCGGATGAGATGGATTGAATGCTCCACACCAGGAGGCATGCTGAAGCCCAGACCAAGGGGTAATGATTCCCAAAGGCAGACTGCCTAGACCACTTTTAGTTTCAATGTCCACACTACATCAACCTCTGTATTTTTTTTGCGATATGTTCTCCTGTTTTCTACTGTGTTCTTTTCATCGGTTTTGTATGTTACCCACAATTTTTGTTTTCAGGATACATTAATGATTTTAAAGGTTAGTCTCAGCCATTTTTTAGGACTTATGCCAAGCTGATGCCTGTTTTATTGAAGTGATAGCAAAACTGCATAGAAACTATTAACTAAGGTGTCTGTGATTTCTTTCAGATGGATTTTATAGGCAGGTGAATCAAATCAGTGGAGCACACAATGTGGTTGACAAGCAGACTCCTTCCAAACCAAAGAAGAAGAGGCAGAACCTAAGAGGGCTTGCTCCCTTGGTGGTAGGTATCTGGGGAACAAACGAAATGTTGGCCTCTCTTCTGAAGACAAGTGTTACTCATAGAAGTCTTCCTAAGTAATTATCATGAGAAATATTTGGCTTGAATGTGGTAAATACTTCCATTTATCTTTGCAGAGATAGGGTTTTTTGTCATGGTCATTTGCTGTGGCTAATTTTAGAAATTGTTTAGTTGTTTAACAACCCACGTGCCATCAAAGCCATCTTTGTGCAAATGCCATGTGAAAATACATCTTTCTTTTCAGGAGAGGAAAGAAGAGGCCAGCATTTTTTTTTTTTGATGGGGGAGATAGGGAGGGTTGTATTTTTTTTTTCTTTTTTCCCCCTAATTTGACCATACAAATTGCTGCCTTACTGGAGTAAAACCTGGTCTTATTTAATCCATCCAACCTTGTGATGAAGGCAGCTCTCTTATCTCTGACCTGAAATGTATAATCTCAAACTACTTCCTAAACACTTACTGCTCAGTGGCAATTTCATTGGTGGGAGTATTTGAAGGATTGTTGAGTCCTAAATGGCATCTGGTATTTCCAGGTTCTCCTGCCTGGCTAGGAGGAGGTTTTCTCAGTATTCACTTGGCCTTGAACTAAGCAACAAGATCTTGCTGACCTTGGAAGAAAATAAAGTTCTTTTTTTTTTTTTCCTTTTCTTTTTAAGGATTTCCAGCAGAGTGTAACTGTGGTGCTGCTTCAGGATGAGCATACTCTTATCTCTGCAGGAGCTGTTGATGGGTAAGGAAGGAGGATGCCTGCTTTTCTGTCTCTTCTGCATGTTCTTAGTGGCACAAAAAGATTGGGAGATTTTTTTTTCTAAGATCACTCAGTGGCCCACAAGGCTAGAGTTACTGTTAGGTAGAATCAGCAGAGCCATGCTGCCAGCTTGCATTGGCAAAGCTGAATGATGCTTTTCTTCCTTACTGGAGATTGCAGCGCTGGGATAAATTGTGCATACATGGTAAATACTCATTTTAGTGTCTTAGGTATGGGGCATAATGAGAACAGTCCTTATCATCTGTCACTGTTCTCATGGACCTAGAGGACCACATATAAATAGACCATTGTTAGGCAGTGAGCTGTTTTGGGATGCAAGTGGGTGGTTGGTGCCTGGACATGCGTAGGCGTGCTTGAGAAAATGTTGCCTTGAGTTACAAAAGGTGCATTCTTTTAGGTGCCAGATCCATTGCAGCATCTTGGAGCTCAAGGAAACTGTCCCATTGATTAGTATGGAGATTACCCTCTCAGGACTTGATTCTCTAGCAGGCTCCATGTGGTCAGAGCCTTTCTGAGGCAGATAAGATTGACTCTCCTGCCTATGACTCGTGAGAGAGGTTTGCTCCTGGAGAGCAAGAAAAAACTTAAAGGACTTCATTTTTAAAACTACAAGTCAGGAGTATAAAGGCATCCTTCTATTTCCATTTACTAGGTGAAGCAAGTTGACTTGCAGGCTCTTGTTGTGTTAGTTACAGAAGACAGTGCTGCTTCCTCATCCATACCCAGCAGAGCAATTGTTTGGCTTTCAGCATGTCTCTGCTCTGCTTCTACTCAGTTGTGCTCCTTAGCACTGGACGCTCCTCAGTAACGAGCAACCTGTCTTCTTGTGCTCTTAGAAGGCCCTATCAGCACTGCAAAAGAAATTTTGAAGTTGAAGATACTTGTGCTTTTCTATTTCAGTGTGATCAAAGTATGGGACTTGCGCAAGAACTACACTGCTTACCGTCAGGACCCGGTGCCTTTCAAGTCTTTTTGCTACCCTGGGACCAGTACTCGCAAACTTGGTAGGTTATTGGAGGATGTATTTGTTAAAGTGCAAAGTGAATTTAAGAAGTAGTGACAGTTCCATCTCTTATCTTTTTATCCAATTATTGATCAGACTGACAAGCTCAGCAGTGTATTTTGATTGCCAATACCAAATTTTCAAGTTGAAGTGCCCCGCTTTTGTATCATTGCACCAATGATAAAAACTTGCAGAAGCTTCAGCAGTGCAGAAGCTTCAGAAATGGAGATGAGGGAATAATAAAGCTCTTGAGGTAAAATTTAGCTAGTCGTTTTGATGCATGAGTAGAAATCAGATTGAACTCTTTCTTTGCATTGTATCTTGCAAAGACAACAGACCAGACTGGGTTTTTACATTACAGCCTTCCAGAGTCAAGCAATACTTAAAGCTGTTTGTTATAAAAAACAATAGCGCTCTTGTTCGTGTTTCTCTGTGCTTCTTTGTATCTTAATGCCTTACAATGCTCTGATGCAACACAGTAATTTTGGATTACTTGTCTAATCGACTATCTTGACGTGGTAATGGTCAGTGTCAGTCCCAAGAACATGAGGGGAATCCTTGAGGAGCTGGTTGTGAAATAATTTGCTCGCAGGGAAAGATTTTTCTTGAACCTAAATCACATCAGAGGATACCTTATTATACCAAAGCATGAGTGTTTCTATTTATTTTTAATCTCTGCTTCTACAATTGGTTGTTCCTGTTACCCATTTGAAAATATCAAATAAATCACTCGCCTGCTCTGAAGGTGAGATTCCCCTCTAAATATCACCCTGAATCCTCATGAGAAAATGTAGATGTTATTCTAGAAACCTTCCTTCGCCAGCAAGTGCTCTGTCAAACAGACAAACTTTCCAATGACCATCTCATACGTGATAAAGATCCTTTCCAAATTTGCCTGTCTAGGCATTTCTTTGAGAATGCCTGTTTTCCAAAATGTTTTTTTTTGTAGAGTTATGTCTTATAAAGAACTTTTCTTTTTGTCTATAGGATATTCTAGCCTGGTTTTGGATTCCACTGGTGCTAATCTGTTTGCTAATTGCACTGATGACAGTATCTACATGTTCAATATGACAAGTTCAAGGACCACTCCAGGTAAGCATGGTATCTGTTGAAACAGCTGCAAAAAATAGATGTGACGGGGCATAGAAAGGCGAGTTTGTCCCTATGACTTAGAGAGACAGAGAGCAGCTTGAACGCTTAGGAAACCTATTCCATGCTCTTATGTCTCAAGCTACCCGGGAGAGAAGGCACCTGTTACAAGGGCTGTTCGTATTTTGTGTTAAGCCATCCACCTAAAATTAACAGCACAAGAACTTACGTAAGTGCAGATTCTGGCCCACCCAGGCATAGACTAATGGCAGTTTGCATGTTGACTCTAGTTACCTGGTGAGGACTGGCCAGTGTCCAGCTGCTACCCACCTGAAGCATGTTTGAATCTTCTGCTTACTGGCAGTCACTGGTTTTTCAAACTCTTAGATATGAATCCACGTAAAGTGATCACCTGCTATGGTGTATTCAGACATTTTAAGGTGTCTTTTAAATTTAGGTTCTACCACAGTTTCTGAGAGAAAGCATCTCCAGCATATGGTGGAGGTGCTCCAGCTTTTTAGGTTGCTTCAGCTCTGCATCTGTGACCTTTACATGGCCAAGATGGCCCACAGCCTTTGGTGCACTGAGCTGCTTTGTCACAGGCCAGTGGCCGCTTCTCAGGAAGCAGCAAAACTTGTTAGATGCATTCCAGCCAGACACATGATTTAGTTTCCATTGCCTTTTCTCAGTCTCTCAGTTAATTGAAATTTAACGAACAATGTGTCCTTCTGTCTGCTCTTCAGGCAGGCGGTCTGGTGGGTGGGAACGCTTCCAGAGCCGAGAAGCGGTGCAAGCAGTAAATATTAATAGGTCAGTTGTTGAGGTTAACCCTGGGTGCCACCGCCGAGCTGTGGAAATACAGGCAGGAGTCCCCCAGGCAGGAGCAGGCTCTCCCCAAAGCACAGGGCATCCCGCCCTCGGCCTCCTCATGGAGCTCTTGCCTTCTGCATGCAGCCGATAAAAACCCGGAGAGGCGTGCAATCTCCCATTCATCCGGCGGGATGAAACACGTGCGGCTTCTCGGTGTGCCGCTGTTCCCGCAGAGGGCAGCGCCTGCCCGCGGGTCGGTGCCGCTCTCCTCGCTCGCCGGCTTTCATCTCCGTTGCTGCTGCTCTTACCCAGTATCGAGGCAGCTGGTAGTTTGCCAGGGGGACGTGGGGGAATCCTCGCTGTGACAGGGCTTGCTGGTGGGTCTGGCTTAGGAAGGGACTTGCTGTCTGGTAACCGCTGTGCTGACAGAGCTGTGGGATATTTTGAGGGATATTTTGGGTTCTCGCAACTTTTTCAAAGACCATGAAAGGTAGCCATGTGTCCTCTGATATATGAGTCGCCTCCTTTGCCAAAACCACTATTAAAAAAGGGCTGGTAGAGGGGGTGCCCGCCCCGCCTTGTGTTACATTGGGAAACTCGCCCTTTCTGCCCCGAGGAGAGGACAGGACATGGTGCGGCCGAGTGCTCTACATCCACACTCAGCTCTGGTGCCAGCTGCCGGCTCTTCAGGTCCTCGCAACAGGGGGGATGGCCACCATACAGGGCGATGGTTTCAAGGCTTTAGCAAACACTACTGAGGCTTTAAATACAGGCAGCTGGTGAGCGTGGCTGACACGATGCAAGTTTTGTTGGTGAAATAAAGATGCTGGCAGGAGGAGGAAGGAGCAGCAAGCGCCTTTGTTGCCGCCTGGGTGGGGGAAGGCCCTCGCTGTGTTTTCTGCGTGACTGCCATTGCTAATGTCACGGGTCTGGTGATAGGGGCTGAAGGAGGAAGAGGAACCTTAACCACAGTAGTGGGGCAGCCCAGGTGGTGTCTCGGCCTGCTTGTGATATGGGTCAAGCTGAAGCTTTAATGAAGCTGCCACTGCTTCCTAATGCTGTGGGGAGAGCTGTTGCTTCGCTTGAGAAGCCTGAAGGGCTCCACTTGAATAATAAGAACTTCCGAGCTGGAGCCCCAGAGCGAGGGAGCAGTGCAACCACTTTCTCCAGAGGATATGTGGCTGGGCAGGAAAAGCCTGTAGGATCAGCCCTCCTTGCGCAACCTACTGTGCATTGAGTGGGGCTTTTTTCTTTTCTTTTTTTTTCTTTTTGCAGTGGCCATTTTCAGCGGGCACCAGAATTCAACCTTTTACGTCAAATCCAGCACCAGCCCAGACGACCAGTTCCTGGTCAGTGGCTCGAGCGACGGCAACGCCTACATCTGGAAGGTGAGGCCATGGGGAGAGACCCAAGCGTGCAACCCGGAGCTGCCCCGCTCTTTTGTTTCGCTCACTTTCCATGTTCACGTAGGACACTCCGTGCCTCCCGCTCCTACTGAGAGCAGCGTGGGGTTAGTTCCTGGCCTGTTGTGCCCAGAGTGTGTTTGTGTCTGTCAAGGCTGGATGTAACTGTTTAATGTAAAACAGAGCTAACCTCCTGCCATCAATGTGTCTCTCATCACTGCTGCTTATTGCAAGTTGCTGATCTTAATCTGGTTTTAATGGGCATTAAAATCCTCTTTCAATCCTGTTGATTCAGCCAGCTGTGACAAGTAGACAGACAGTTCTCGGTTCATATTTAGCAACGGAGCACGTTAGCAGAAATCTAATAATTTAATTGTTTTAAAGAGCGCTCTTTCCCCCCACCTCCCCTTTTTCTAGCTCTTGCTTCAGACATAGCTTTTTCTTATGCTTAATTTACAGTAGTTAAAGCCTTTGTATTACAGCAAGGGCTCAGCCAGAGCCTTCAGCAAAATTCCAAAGCACAGTCTAACAGCCGAGAGGCTTCGTCACTTGGCATCTTGCACTGATGTGTAGGAAATGCAAATGTCACCAAGTTAATAGCAGGGACCTCAGAATAAGGCGTGCTTTAGGTTCTCTTCTCCATACTTGACAGCAATATGGGAACAGAGTAGACTTCTTATTGTAGTGGAATAGAGAGAAACCACAGCTGACTCTATTTCAGGTTTGGGGTAATTTTTAGGGAATGCTGACTTGTTTACCCCTTTCAGGATTAGTTTGAAAGCAAAATACAAACCTTTCAGAGCGGAGGGTCAGCCTGCTGAAGTTGTGGTTTGAGCATGTAGTCTCTTTGATTTGAGAACACTTGTAAGCAGCTAGGTTGCTTACTCAGTAGTAGCAGGAGCGCGGTAGCATAGCTACTCCCATGCCAAGTGGTGTAATTTTAACCTTCCTCATGTTCTGTGCGAGTTCAGCAAAAATACCTGTGCAAACTTGAGTTGCGCATTCTGCGTTCGTGTGTTTTGATATTTTCTTGGAACGCAGGCTGGGACTGGGTCGAGAGCATTCAAGGATGGCATTACTTCTCAAAGTTTAGGCATTTAAGCACATTTAAAATGCATTTGTGTACAGAGGGATTCTGTTGCTATTACATCTAAGTGACAGATTATATTGCATATTTATTAAATAAACCATCAGATGATTACTTCCATTTTAATCCCATAGTCATGTTAGAAACCATCTCTTTCAAGATCTGTTATATCCAGAGGCTTCTTAATTTGTTTTAATGTTGGCAGATTTTACTGACTCTGAACTGTATGTATCTTTTCTGGCATGAGAACTTACTATGCTGTGAAAAAAACATGGTTAGATATTGCATGGGCAATTAACAGGCGATGTTGGAAAGAACTTAATGAAGACTGCTAGCTTTCCATATCTAGAGAGGAATGAAAGGCAGAGCAAGACCTTGTCCATGCAGATTATTTCTTTGAGAAACTTGTAGCAGTGCGAAGTTGTGTTTGGGTCAGCAATTCCCAAGGAACACTGTGGCTAGAAGTTACTGCTGATGAGGATGCTGTTTTAGTCTGTTTTCATCTATAAAACACTTCCAGGCAATGAACACTTGCTTTATTGTGTTGGTTTTGTGATTTTTTTTTTTAATAATTACTAGTCTGTTGATTAATGAACCAACTCTTGAACAACTCTAAGACTATAAAAGCCAGAGAGCAGCAAGGTTTCTCTGAAGAAAGATAGTACCTAGCTGAGATACCTTCCTGGTAATAAAAAAATATCCTTTACAGGCATATACTTCCATTGTCCTTTGATTCCTTTGGTAGGGACCACTCCAAAGTGACCATATTAAGTTACCCTTTAATCTGTCCCAGCATTGGAATTTACATGCTTCTGTCTCGTATGGTGCATAAAACTATATACACCATTTTATGCTGAATCTTGAAGATGGATACAACAGCTGTTTCAGTCAGTAGAGTAACTAATAAAGTCTCATTTCCTAAGTTTCTCTTTTTAACCTTTCCACAATAGTTCTAACTTCCCCACCAATATCCTGTCAAATCAGGCAAAAAGCAGCATGTGCTGTGGTTAATCCTGACTTAACAGGCGCAGACTGGCCGACTGTCTTCTGCCAAACACAGTGGACATAGCTGTAACTATGCATCCTCTTTTAGTTCACAGTAATAAAACTTGTGTATAGTTGGTTTAATTTGCATAGTGTAAAACCAGTGTGTCCCAGCAAGAGACTCTTCCTCTGCTTTCCTTTCAGCAATCAGTGGCTACTGGACCGCTGTTGTGTCTGTTATGTGTGTATAGCAAGACTGCTATTAAATGTAAACGAAGGTGTTCTCTGCACCAAGATCTCCTGTTGTTTATTCCCTTAATAGGGATTTAGTTTCCATGGTATTGCATGTTTTGGCAGAGAAGGGAATACTCTGACCCAGGCATTTAGTGCATATTTAGTCAAGTGATTGCCTCTGTTGTGCCAGGAAAAAAAAAAGTGGCCTGTTAAGATGAACCCGTTTGTATCAGAACAACTTTAAGCTCTGAAGCTGGATATTCAATTGTGGTTTTGCGGGCTGTTGTAGGAGGTGATCCACAAGAGAAAAACTTGTGTGTAAATCAGAAGCTTTCCCTGATGTCTTGCATCTTCCCTTGAAATCTATATGTAATGTCTACTCATTTTCCCACACAGCAAAGGATCTGTTCATTCACTTAGTCATTTATGCAAATCCCCTTGATAAATCCCCCTTATAACGTCACATCAATAATGGTGACTCATAGCTCCAGAAAGGATTGCCTGCTGAAAGCATGCAAAACTTGGATATAATCTCTGTGTGTGTATGCATGTGTGTTTTCTTCCGTGGGCCACTTAACGCTAGCTTCAGCTGTATCTGTCACTTACATGAGCTGCAATCGAAGATAAATAGTAATACTGTAGAACAGGAAAAAGATTTTTATGAAGGGTGTAAGAGAAATGGACATCAGTTTAATGAGCGTGAGTGATTTAGGGAGCTTTTTTATGAACCCTTAAGAGGGTCTCTGGTCCAGCTGGTTGGTTGGAGGAGGTACAGGCACACCAATGCCAGTTCTGAAGGCAGTGAAGGTTCATCTATAGGATTTTGTTGGTGGCAGTTTTATTTTTTTAATAAAGTATTGACCTGTGATTGGGATATTTATAAAACAGCAGCAGAATATATTTGCCTATCCTGATTCAAAGCATTAGCTTCCCAAACTTTTAAGCATCTTACCTAGAACAGGTAGAGGTACGTAATACAGTAAAATGCTTGTGTCGTGTTTTGGGCTGACAACTTTGGAGGCAGAAATCCTGTGTGTAGCAGGAATTGAACAAGTGTTTCCTGGCAGGTCAGCACATCTCAGTGCTGACCAGCTGCTTCACCTCTAGAAATGAAGCATGAACTGATTCTTAGGGCTCCATCAGTTGTTGCCTCATGATAACAGGCTAAGAGCATTTGATTTATCTGTCTCATATAGGAAAGATGGAAAGTATTCATATGCTTCAGAGGTGAGCTGTAGTGTCTTTTCTTAGTGATGTATATTAGGCTGCGGGGCTTCTGATTATATATTTGTTTTTTTATGAAATTTTTAAGGTTTCTGAGCCCAGCCTTCCTCCACGGATCCTCGTTGGTCATTCTCAAGAAGTTACCTCCATTGCTTGGTGTCCTTCAGACTTTACTAAGGTTTGTTTTCTGGAAAATTGTCTTTCCCATGAAACAATAGATGTGATGTGGCAACATCTGCTTTTCAAAATTGCAGCAGTATTTGTTTATTTGGGTGGAAACTTCTAGTCAATCATGTCTAAAAATGTTCATTTGGGGGGGCAGTAAACCAAAGCTTGTCACAGGAGTACAATGTATCAGAACTTCTTCATTATTTTCAAATAATTTAGGCTATTTGATGAGACCTAGGAAAATGCAAATGAACAAAGACCTCTCCCCATGAGAGCTTGTGACACTACCTGTCAGAGACAAAACTGTGAAACCATTTAATCAGGGCTTTCACAAGCTAAAACCTTGTTTTGTGGTTCCATACTTATATCTTCCTTACCTGTCTGACCATTGATACATCTGCTAGTCTTGTACAGAGTGGCAAGAAGTTTTGAATGCCCTTTAAAAAACATGTGGACTCTTTTCATTGTGACCTCTTTTCAAAATCTGAGCTGGTTTTATGACATATTTCTGTGTACACCCAAAAAACTACAGTAAAACTGGGTCAGTAATTATGTGCCAGGTATCACTAAAAGGAAGACAACTGCAGTAGGAGGTTAGTTCAAATGATTGGCCTAGCTCAAAATGAGAAAACCCTGAAAAGTCCTAGACAGTGTCATAATAACAGCCAGAGTCTCTTTCACCCCACAGTATTAAGCAAGTCAGCCACTTTCCCCAACTTGCACTATAGCACCGGGTCTTCAGAAAAGCTTTGCAGTGTAGGAGGGTGGGAGTTTTGCAGGCAAACAGGAGGAATTGTCCTAGTTGTGTAAGATGCACAAAAATACGAGAATTAGCATTTTAGATGAAATCTTTGATCTAGAGGTAGCCCAGCATCCTGATCATGATGTGTTGGAAACAGACCAATACAGCCTTTAAAATCGTTACTGACACAGGTAGGATAAGTCAGCCATTGTACAGATGCCAAAGCATGAAGAAAAGTGGAAAATGTGCTAAGACAGGTCAGGAAGCTGCTTGGAGTGATTTGAGAGGCAAAGTTGCTTTTTGTAGGGACAATATTGGTGTCACAGAGGTCAGAGTAGAGACACTTTCCCATCCAGATTACTATGAACTTTGGCCACAGCATTTCCTTTTTCTTGCTGCTGATTCCCATGTGTCACAAGCTAATCTGTCCGAAGAGAGCCATAAAATGTGGGCTAGGTGGGTTCTGCTGCTTCTTCAGATGAGATTCCACAGATCCTTTTGGAGCGCGTGATGCTGTGACGGGAATCTAGACCAATGTTTCTAGCAGAGTTGGTTTCTCTGCCAGATACTGCTGACATCTGACTCTGAAGAGATAGTGCTTAAGGCTAGTGCAGCAGCCTTCCAATGTCACCTTCTCAGCGTGTTGCAAATGTTTGTCCCCAAGCAGAAAAAGTCCCGAGTAACAGAGACAGACCTAGATGCAGGTGCAAAAGGTAGCATGGCCGCTTTTGTCTATCGAGTGACTGAAATCTCAAAATATGCCCTGGCCCTTCCTGAGCTGACTGCCGTCTGTTACAGAGCTATGCAAGGCAAAGGGGTACTGGTGACTCAGATTTCTCTAGCAGAAAGACATGAAGGCAGCAGCCTAGCCCACTTTAAAGCAAATACTGCTGTCTCGTACAGTAATGAAACAGAGTTGGGTTGTTCTGTTTGTTTTATGGGCAAATCTTGTACCCCCTCAACCAGGCTTCACCCTCATTCGTATTGGCGTAGTGTGTCAGGTGTAGCTGTTCTAGTTCACTTGGCCAGTGATCAGTAGGATGTGCCCTGGTTACTCCAAGAAACTAATTTATACTGTAGATTGCCACATGCTCTGATGACAACACTGTGAGGATTTGGCGCTTACGACGTCGTCCTGAGGAGGAGAAATCAGCATTCAGCAAGATCAACTTGGTGGGCTGGGTCACTCAGAAGAAACCAGAAGAACAATGTGCAGTAGGTAAGGCCCCTGGCTGAGATATCTTGTCCTGCCACATGGCTTCTGAATTTTCGCTGTTCTCTGTACCAACAAAAGCCTTTGGCTTGTCTTATTTATTAGTCTTCTATTTTTTTCATATTAGGCAATAATTCATATAGCAGACAAACAATTCTGCTTGTAAATACTTCTGCTACCAACAAGACAAGCTGGCTGAAATAGCTTACAAGCATGCCAAAGTCTATATGACCAGACTGCAAAACAAATATACATTAATATGGCATGTTATCTTCGTGGATATCAGCAGGGTTCAATAACTGAACAGTCAAAGGAGATGTCATGTGTGCATGCACTGTACCAACAAGTCACACTTTTTTTTTATATCAAATAATAACTGAGAGCAGTAAGATCATATGATTTTTCCAGTTTGCTAGTTTACCCAGTAAAGGGCTGATGGCACATGTACAGCCTTGGAACTCTGAACTGTTTCCTCCTGCCCAGTGGTTGAATTCTGCACAGATTTCTTTGCTGCTGCTATCAATATTACATCTCTTTCTTCAGCTTCATACAGTGGTACTGACTGGTACAGACATACAGCAGCAGCATAAATGGAAACAGCTTGGAACTGGCTTAGTAGAAGCCTGAATAATGCATGCAGTCTTACAAAAAAGTCTGATCTTCATATTCTTTATCTCAAATTTGGGGATGTTTCTCAAGTTTGGGTTTGCTTCTTGCTGTGACACCCATACAACTCTCAGGATAGCTTTTTTCCCTTGTCCAGTGTCTCCACATGCAGACATACAGTGGTACAGACAAATGCCATGTAGTGGAAGTACTTCAAAAGTGCATGTGATCATAATGTTCCAGAATTAATCTGTAGCGTTCCTCTATTCACATGTTAAGGCTAGTAACAAATGCAATACCTTTCTACAAAGCCTAGGCGATCAGACAAGCTACGCAGCATGCTCTTACAGCTAGCAAGCAGATCTGGGCTCTATAGAGAAGCTACTCACTGGACAGTGAGCTGGGAGCCCTGGATCATAGCACTACTTTGACTTGTCTGTAACTTGCATTTTGTTACAGTAGAATAGATGAAAGGAGAATACCCCTCCCCCCCCCCAAAGTGAAATAAGATAAGTTTGACTGTGGAGTAGCTCTGAAACTAAGAATACAATAGCTTCCCAGCAGCTGCTGGTGTGACTTCCTGTGTTCTACCTAGCTTTTCTAGCCACCCTCCAAATGAATTTCACCTTGGCTAACATAATTAAAGGCTGAAGGTCTCCAAATCCCACTAATGGGATAACATTACCTCTAACCTTTTGCCAGCGAGTAACAGTCTTGCAGGAAGTTTGCAGAACAATAGCAGGGAGAGTGCCAGGTCTGCTCCGTAGCTGGTGTATGGTTTGTGTGCGTGCACGCTCTGCTTCAGAGAGGGCTCAAAAATCACTTTGTGTACTAGATTCAGCAAAAGAGAAGTAAGCATAGGTCTAGTCCAGAAGCCTGAAACATAAGGTAACTTGTACACTAAAACTTTACAAGTCAGCTTCGGCAATTATACTAGAAAAATAACTTACTTCTCCTTGCTCTTGCTGCATTGAAGTAACACGGGAGGGAAGAGGAAGTACACAGACACTGCAAACACAACAGCAGGCTTCCTGCTGACCTTGGCTCTTGAACACAAAAGCACGTGCTTTTAGAATGCAGGAGTTATCTGCAGAGACTGATTCAGAGCCGGCAAGCTAAGTACTATTTCAGACCTGCTGGGATGAGATCTAGGTAGTTCCCCACCCATTTATGTGGAACAAATTGTGACACTGAGATTGTGTATTGACTGTTGACCTATATCGTCAAGTGTAGCAAGCACAGTTTCCTTTTCTTTGGAAATTATTTCTGTGGTTTCCCTAAGTTGCACTACTTTCTCCATAATTTTGTGTAACCAAATTTCTGGAGCAGGCCTGTGCATGGACAATTTGTGACACTAAAATCTGGAGACTGATAATATCACTCTAGAAGATTTGTAGCAGAGAAGGTAGGAAACATCTAAAATAACCTGCTTTGGTGTTATGCAGGTTGATTGTAGGTTTTTACAGTATTGTACTACATGCAATGGCAGCATAAATGGAAACAGCTTGGAACTGGCTTAGTAGAAGCCTGAATAATGCATGCAGTCTTACAAAAAAGCCTGATCTTCATATTCTTTATCTCAAGTTTGGGGATGTTTCTCAAGTTTGGGTTTGCTTCTTGCCGTGACACCCATACAACTCAGGATAGCTTTTTCCCCTTGTCCAGTGTCTCCGCAGTATAACTTTCAGACTGGTTTGGGATTGACTGTGCTCATACCCAGCTAGTCATCCAATATTTCTGCTGTGTGAATTTGTAGATGATCATTAGGGATCAAAAGTAGCTGCGCTTGCTACTTCTCTTCTACCTCTAGGAGCTTAGATTTTTAAGTGCAACTAATTCCCCAGCTGAGATATTATTGTCTTGTAAGTGCTCATTAAAGTAAAGATTAGGAGAACCAATCTTGGCAGTTACTTTCTCTTAGTCCAGATTGAAGCAAGTTGTTATGAAGTAGCATGTTTTATCAGGAAAGGAGCCTTTAACTCTGTTTTGTGTATTAGGGTAATTTGTAGTGGGATCTGTTAATGCAGGATCCTATTTAATTTGTCTCTGATGCACCAATACTTGTATTTTGGATACTAGATAATACAGTAAAAGGAAGGATCAAAAGAGGCTTAGTATGGTATACAATCAGTCATGTAGGTGCTCACTTGACATATTATTTGTGAGACAGCCCAGCGTCCTAAAGAAAATGGCAGGTTATTCACACTAGACTTCTCATTGTTCTAATGAAGTGCTTTATAGTACAGTGCTAATGGTGAGAATTAGGAGTTCAGATTAAGCCCCTGGTATACAGAAATGTTTAGAGCTCTTGTGCTCAGCAGTGGAAATGCAGAGAGTGACCAAGGTGCTCTCCTATTTAATTGCATCACCGCAAGTTAGATGAATTAGAAAGCAGGCATCTAACAAACATGCTAATGTGTTCTGTATTGGAAAGTGCCAGAAAGAAAAAAATAGTAATAAAAAAATTTAAAATCCCCCTCTAATATTACTGCAGACCAAGATCTTTGCTATATATAATTCCCACTGTTACTAGTGAGGTCCTTATGCCCCTACCTGTGAGTACTGTTTTAATAAGCTGGGTATTCAGAACCTCTCTTAAAAGCAGGCGGGTTTACATCTTGGCTAGTGAGCTCAAAAGCCACTGTGAAATATCTGTTTGGAAATCATTTGTTTTAAAGAAATAACTTGCTACAGTGAGTGACAGATTTTTTTTCTTTGGAATTTTAAGTCCTTGATCAGGAGGTGAAGAATTTCTCACATTTCCCTGGGCGTGGTAAATAACTACCATCCTCATACTAATACAGCATATAGCAGAAAGTCCTCCAGCAAAAAGACAGGAGAATGAAACTGTGTCCTTTCCTGTTCTCACTCTTTTCTTTTTTTTTTCATCTTTAAAATATGCAACTATTAATGCCTTACTAGGAGCATTGTTCATATGGTAGGGCATTATAGCGTACGGCTTCCTTGGTATTGTAATTAGCTCTGGGACCTGCTTACAGTGTCTTTGTCCCTTAACTCAGTTATGCAGCTGTTAAAGATGGGAGTGCAGGTGGGAACCAGCCTTGCTCTCAGGCAGCGTCTCCATACAGAGCTGTCTGGACCGAGCCGCTGCAAGGCTTCCAGCACGGCTAGATAAACTTGGAAGGTTCAAGACCTGTTTTGTCTGTCCATCAGTCCCTTGGCTGTAGCTCACGTAAGAGTGCTCATTACAGAAGGGATAGATGTCAGACATTACACAAACATACTGTATTATACTCATCAATATGATAGAGGATTTTACATACGACTTGTATCAGTTTAACCCAAATTAGAGGGATTTATGCAACCTCTTAATTCAAAAGGGCATGTCTGAGAAACAGGGTCAGCGCTGAATTCGCCTGCTAGTTGGAAGGGTTGTTTATAAAAGGGCTGTCTTTAATCTACTGTTCTGTGTTCCTCATCAGACTACTTATTTCTCCCCTATCAGGACCGCCAGCCAGCCCACAGAATACTCCTGCCAAGGCCTTCACAGTGGGCAGCCTGGGCATTTCCTCGCCACGGCCGGCTGCCTGTGCTCCCATTTATTCTGGAGACCTCCCCCTGTCTACAAACACTCCAACGGGCGTGCTCAAAACCCAGACGGCCGCAGCCTGCACCCCAGCCAAGCAGAGCGGAGCCAGCCCATGCGCTTCTCCCAGACTGATCCCTTCCTCCAAAATGTCCATTAAACATTGGGTTACAAGGACTCCGTGCTCTTCTCCTCCAGAAGCGGGGAAAAAGGCTCCTTCTCCTAGAAAAGCCCTGGCAGAAGTCACCCAAGGCATGCTGGAAGCCGCTTCCCCTCCTAAAGCCCCACACTCGCAGTTTGAGAAGCGTGCCAAGAGAAGGCTTGACTGCAGCAAGGAGGACGATGCGGGGCAGAAGTGCCTGCAGGCCTGTAGCTGTGTGACTGAACTGGACCATGCGGCTAAGAAATCCAAGCTGAATTTATGTCACTTGGCTGCGGACCAAAAAGCTTGTGATGAAGGCTCTCTCAGCCTGGCTGACTTGGATAACGACCGTGAAGGCTCCAGCCGCAGCCCAAAAGAGCCTTCCTTTCCTGGAAGTCGTATTAATCCATCAGGTGTTCAAACTCCCCCCCATCTTTTCAGATCTCCATGCGGAAAAAACACTGAGGTAGTAGATAAAGAGAATAGTTCACCTGAAAGCAAAAATTGGTTGTCCGCTCTGGGAGAGAAGCTACGGACTGGCAGAGCTGGCAGCCAGAGCGCATCAAACAGCCCCCCGTCATCTTGCAGTCCCAGTGCCAAACGACGAGAGGCTGTGGCAGCGGCCACTTCGCCGAAAACTGTAAGTAGGATGGTCAGTAACAGTGGTCACGAAATAAGTTATCCCTAGCCGCCACCCTCCCCTTTTTGGTTCTGTCCCACTCAGGCATTCAAAGAATTATCTGATCCCTTTAATTATGGACAAAAGGAATGATTTCAGGCCTAATAAGCTGGATACATTAACGCTGATATCTACTAATCCCTCTGTGCAGGAACAGAATTTTTAGGATGGTGGTGTCCCTCATTTTAAAGGGACTTAGGGCACACAGGAGCTCAGAGATCCTCGGAGTCCTCAGCTGGGTGTTGGAAGGATGTTGCTGTCATCTGAAATACAGCTCTACTCTGAGAAGCACAATAATGACAGCACCTTTCCTGGCAGATTTACTGTTTATGTGTTCACCGTCACATCTGCCTGTTTATGTTACTGGAAAGCCACGTTAGTATTGGAAGAAAGAGCTAAATTCTGTTCTAGCCCAGGTAGCAAAAGAATTTGTTACCCATGTGAAAACTGTGGGGCTAAATAACGCCTTCGGTCGCTTCAACTGAAAACTAGCAGAAAACAAAGGTATTGTAAAAGAGTCAGAGGGCAGGACTTGACCTACGTAATCCTACTTTTGATGTACAAGAAGCCTGGCACAGAGCTCATCCTAGGATCTCAAAGTTAAGCTTATAAAGCAGCTAAAAAAGTTGGCATGAGGGCAGGAGGGTTTAACATGCAAACTGAGAAATGATAATTACATTTTTGAAAGCTCACCAAACTTGACTCTGAAACTGGACTCCAAATCCTACAGTGTCTTTGCCTGAGTCTTATTTCAGTAAATGTTGGGTAAATTTTCAATCATCAAATTTTAGTGATACTCTCAATTGACTGTGTGATCCTAGAAGTTGTGCCATCATTAAGGCTTATTTTGGCATCTCGTTTCTTACCCGGTTTCACCTCTTCCAGCACTACTATCAGATATGAAGTGGGCAAGCCACCAGTCCTTTAGTTATGCATAGCAGCTGAACTCTTCGTATTGTGGTTATACCACGAAATCTTGGTTATAGGAAACCTACAACTACTTGTGCTTTATGCCGTACGTGTTTAAACACAAGACAGAAAGATTTCCCCTGGAGACAGATTACTATAGAACAATTACCTTTCCTGCCCAGTATGCTCTAGTTCAGATTTCGGGATGCTCCTGCGTTGTACTCAAAACCTGAGGAGCTGCCTGGAATACCAGCAGCATTCCTTGTTCTGCTACATCTTGGAAATGTGCAGCTCTCTTATCTGCTGTAGGGAAGCTGAAACTGCAGCCAGAGTACTTTTCTTATGGCAGTAAGACAGCCCTAGGTTTTAGCCAGTGGTTCCTGTAGGTACTAAGCCTCTTATCTGCGAGACAAACAGATTATAGTAAAGAACCTTTTATTTACTATCTTACTTGGGAAGCTAAACAAACTGGAGCAATGATAGAGGGGAGACTTTAAGAATCCTGCAGCATATGAACTGTTAACCTAGAAACATTTCATGTTGATTTGGGTTTTTTTTATTTCCTAGGCTGCAACCACTTCAGTTTCCATGAGGAAGATCTGCACATACTTCCACAGAAAGCCACAGAATGACTGAAGTGGCATCAGCCTGATGGATGTTGACACTGTGGTATCAAGACCAGATTTAGCAACGCCGACAACGATGCGCCAGGATTACACAGTTTGTTGTCAGACATTCACAAACTTGAGGTTTTATTCTTCTGTTTTTAAAGCTGTTAACAGTTGAAGTAAGCTGAGTGCGGAAAATCTACACAATACCTACTCATGGTCTCTTACTGACTTCGGATGATGGATTTTTTTTATAAAGAAAAACTGAGCATTTTTTTACATGGCAACTGTTATAGTCCAAAGACGGCAACAGCTCTGCTGTGCATTGTTGACAGGCACATATAGCTTGTCAGTTTATGTTACTAATCTGTCATTGAAGTTTCCTCTACTTAAGAATAATGTGTAAATCATCACACCCTCCTGTAAAGCAAGTGTTGGAATGTGTGTAGAGAAACTTACTGGAGGTAGATTTGAGCCCCTTCGTGCTGAATGGCATTTCTACAGTTATTCCTCTAGTACCACAATGACTACCCGCTTCCAGCAGGGAAGTTATGAATGTGTTGAATCAATATAAAAGAGTTTTAAACACCCTGTCTCCATCCCATGGTGATTATAGTCTAAGAGGAGACAAAGTATGATCAAGTACATAAGTCGCTCCTCTTGCTATCCCCTTTCTTCTCCCAGTCTGAAAACTTCTGTGTTTACCGACTTAGCTGGCTCTTGAACCATCAGCACTACAGCTGTTGAGGCCAACAGCTTGTCACTTCTCAGAAGTAAAATACTGGCAAGATGCGTTAGAAAAAATTACTTTGATCTGTCCCAAACAGGCATCCCATAACAGCCTGTTGCTCGGTCACCTCTTACAGATTCAACCTGTAGCAAAGGCATTATTAACTCATAACACTTTTATAGTACAGTATCTGTAAAATAATAGCTTTTAAATTGGGGGAGGGGCACTTGACATTTTAGAAAGCACTTGACAGAGTTTACATATTATATATAAAATGCTTTGCCATTGTAAGTCATCATTGATGCTGATAGAACAAGGTCACTGAAATGAGATCACTGTCCTGACGGGAAATGATACTAACTCCCCAGCCCTGCTTTTCCCAGGAGGAGCTAATAGGAGATCCTTATCTTAGGTTGGAGCATTTACTCTGTCTTCTGGTATTGTAGTTCCATGAACTTTAAAAAAACCCACCAAAATACACCAAACCAAAACAAACCTCTGAATCCCTATTAAGTTTTTCTATTGCAAAAGAATTGAGGTATTTGAAGGGGGTGTGAGTAACTCATGTTTGCCATTTGAAATTTTCACACCTACTTTACAGTAGCATTGAATAGTACCATAGCTGAAAGGGATTAGAGGAAAACATGCTGGTTTGTATTTGGTGTTGTAGATTTTAATTTGCAAGGAAATAAATGACTTGAGAGAACCTGGCTTTTGTGAACGGTCTTTTACAGCTACAAAGCAAAAGTAAATGTGCAAAGTGCTTTTTTAGACAAAGAAAAGAGTCATCATCAAGTTGCATCTTTTAGCAGGACCATTCAGGTTTGTATAGGGGCCAGAACAACTTTCTCCTGTTTACTGAATTACAGGCCATCACCCCATGAGCTTCGAGGAGATGCCATCAGGAAAGTCAGAAAGGCAATGCAGTGCTTCAGGCATTTTTTATAGTTCTTGTTTAAAAAAAATGGATTTTCAAAAAGTGATTATCTGAATAGATACAGTATCTTGGGCAAAAGAGGAATATAAAAAATCTGTTAGTTTAATTTTAACCTACTTCTGGATATTGAGGTAGATGGAAGTAGTTGAAATATAATCTAAAATAAGTAGGTTTGGGATTTAATTCTGTCTTAATTTTAATTATTAGAGCAACTGTGTAGGGTACAACCTGCCTTGCCTACGGCCAGTTTTTCGTGCAAGAGGTTGCAGAATAAGGAGATGTGGACCCTACTGAAGTAAATGCGAGTCGTCAGACATTTCAGCAATAAGATTTCATGTTCTTCCACTTCTTTCACAATATTTTCCTCCTCCAGAAATGTTATGCAGCCAAACCATTATCTCCTGTATCTTGTAAATGGCTTCCTAGAGGTGATTTACACTAATGGGTTACCACTTGCATGAATAATATTGAGTGGAGATGTCAGATTTCCTCCTTTCAAATAGTACTTGTTTAGTGGAACGTCTTGTTTTATGGACCACCAGGCATAATTTCTTTCATCTTAAGATGAGGTCAACCTGGCTGAGAGCCTAAGAGAATTAACTGAAACTTACATTCTTCTATGTCCAACTGCCTTGACCTTATCGTGATAAAATCATGATTGCAAAAGCATAGAAGAATTGCTGATACAAATCATATGTCAAATGGTTTAAGGTAACCGGTGCTGTCTTTGCTTGAGATTCTTGCTGCACTAAGCATTCAAAGCTCTTCTGAGTCAGCAAGCTATACTTCTGAATTATCTTTCCTTCTAAAGGTTTTACAGAAACTCTGTTCTCCATGTTTTATAATCAAATTATGCCTTTTGAGATATTCCCAAATCCTATGTATATATGTAAATCCCACCTTATGTATCTTGCTGGTTTTTCCATGCCGATGATACTGCTTACTGATGTCTGGTCTCTGTCCTCAGTGTTTACCTTCTAATTGCCAAGTGGGATTTGGGAATGACCACAGCAGTTTATGATGGTACTATTTCCAACAGTTGTTACTACTGCTTTGTTGGAAGTTATGCCTTGCTGCTCAGCTGTGAGCAGTCAGCCAGTATAGTTTAGTAGCAGTTTGACGGCGACTTGAGCTAACCTGGCTTGGCAAAACTGAAGAGGCACTCGCAGGATCTGTGCAGATGCTTGCTCAGCAAGCCTTGGCAAGCATTTCTTCTGGTAACAGCACTGCCTTAAGAATCCCTTGGGGAAGCTAACTACAAAGAAAACCAAAAATTTAATTGCCTCAGTTCTCTGACTCAGTAGCAAGTTATACTGAAACCGTTGAGGTGACAGAACTGAGGGTATGTGGACAGCATTGCCACTGAGGGCAGTGTTCTGTCAAACTATCTTTTGACGTGTAGAGTTGGTAGCGTCTTACTGGTCAAGGAGTGCTAAAGTCTTCCTTTGGCACCACTGTTTCTGCAGTCATTGACCATGGCTGGAATCTGGATGGTCCATCTTACCTTCGAGTGTTCACACCACCCTGTAAACTGACCTACAGAGGTTAAAGAAAAACAAACTATTGTGGTATTGAAAAATGTTCTAGGTGCTATCTGTACGTGGTATATAATGTCTTAACAAGTTTTGTTCAGAAAGAGATGCTTTCCCGCCAGGGATTTGCCAAAAGCATTTGGTAGCTGGCTGGAGGTATCACCATATTTGAGGGTTTACGTGCAGGCCTTGCATCCGGAATGCCTCTTAAAGAGGTTCCTCAAGGTCAAATATTAAGAGTTTTTCATAGCCAATACTGGTTTGGCAGTAAATGGGAAATAGTGTTCATCTTCAGGTCCATTACAATCAAATTTCATTCTTTCCCTCCTGAAGCTGACCAAAACAGTTTTCCAAGTGAATGGAAATTATCACCCTCTGTTTATTTACAAAGAAAAACAGAACCCAATGGCTTGCATTTTTTCCTGTCTCTGATTTGTGTATGGCCCAGTGTCATGGTTTAACCCCAGCCGGCAACCAGGACCACACAGCCTCACTCCCTCCCCCTGTAGGGTAGGGAGAAAAAGAAGGAAAAAAATCTCATGGCTTGAAATAATGACAGTTTAATAGAACAGTAACAGAAGAGAAAAATACTACTACTAATAATGGTAAAAGAATATACAAAATAAAGTGATGCAACACAATTGCTTTCACCACCTGATGATCAATTGCCTGTCCTGGCCCGAGCAGTGATCGTGGATCCCTGCCCCCCGGCACACCCCTATTTATATACTGAGCATGATGTCTGGTATGGAATATCCCTTTGGCCAGCTTGTCCTGTCTATGCTCCCACTCAGCTTCTATGGGAAATTGAAAAAGTCCTTGACTTTCTATAAACATTACTTGGCAACAACTAAAACAAGGTGTGTTATCAACATTATTCTCATACTAAACCCAAAACACAGCAGCTACTAGGAAAAAAATTAACTCTATCCCAGCTGAAACCAGGACACCCAGTCTACAATAAATAAAATGCATTCTGCTACTATACAGTATCCATGTGTTGTCCTTCAAACAACAGCTTTGACCATAACCAAGTGCTCTCCGTCTGCACTGTACAAAATGCAAAACACAATGGAAAGCAAGGAAGAGGAGAAAGCAAACATGAAGGAGCCTATATGTAATTTCTTTTTCAATAACTTAAGAAGAAACATTTTGTGTCAATTGTTTTATAGAAATATACACAACAATACAAGGACAGCATGAACCCAGAAGGGCAAAAGCAAAATTATAAACAAGGATTACCTTTCATTTTTAAGCCTCAGTCTGAATTATATATTTTTTTAATGGAGTAACTTTCCATCTTAGTTTACGCATTATGGAAAAATTCCAGGGACTAAAGGTACAGCTAGATTACAACAGGAAGACCCATTACTCCAGACTTGTGCAACTAGACACAGACTTAGAGATCAGAAAGGATTATGTATAATGAAGTCCAAATACCCTGTTTTAATAGTTTCAACATGGTATCTTTCATTGTTTAAGCTACGGCAGTTTGTATTTTTGAAGTTGTTCAGTCTTGATTTAGGTGATAACAGGTCTGTTACAGTTGTACATAAATTATTCTAGTGGTGAAATAACTGTGAAAAGATTCTGACTGACTTACATTTTGAATTTGTTTAGCTTTGCCTTTCACCTGTTAGCTCACTTGTTGGTCTGGGTTAAAGATATTTCTACTACTACAGATCTTTTATCCAATATGTAGGAAGCCCAGACATGAGACTGAACCCCCTCTTGTTCTCCTCTTTCATGTGCCAAATAGATTCTACATACAAACCCCAAAATATTTCTCAAGCCTGAGTAAAACAGCTAAGGAAGTGCTTTATTCCTTCACATTAAGGTGCCACAGTAGTAGCTCCACTCGTATTGACACAAAGCCTCTCTGTGTCTTTCCTTTGCCTCAAGGACTCCGCTTTGTGATTTACTTCTCCCCTATTGTCCTAAAAAGAATGGCTGAATCGTTAGGTAAAGTATCTTCAACCATCCACTTCTGTACCATGCCTGGATTTTTTCATTTGTGTCATAAATTATGTAACTCCTGGTTGCCTCATAATCGTGCTCTCACATCGTACTGTTGTGAGCACGGCAGAAGAGGAGATGGACACAAATCCAAGCAGCAAAGACTAAACTGATCTAGTTGAGCTGATCATTCTTACATTGACTTACCTATAACTGTGACCAGTGTACTCTTGTTTGGTTGGGGTTTTATCCTTCTAGTTGTAACATCATTATGATAAAAATCTCAGTTTATTGTTCTAGTCCTGTTCTTGCAAAAGGTGTTAAGTATCCAAAAACCAGACTAATAATAGTCTGTAGGACTGTAAAGCCAGTTCCGCTGTACGCTGCAGCAACAGCAAAGTAGGCTGTGTTGACAGGAGTTTAGCAGATATTGTCAGAGTGTATTACTGAATTATTCAGTGTCACCATTATTTTTGTTCTGCTAATTTTCATGGCTTTAGCGATGGAGGAAGTGACAGTGTGTATACTGTGAGATCAAGAGATCCATTGGATTCTTGAAAACAACATGTGACTGACATAAATGCAATGAGCTCTGATTTGCTTGAACAGACTGATTTGCTGCAGGTAGTTGACAGCAAGGTGGTTGTGTGAAAATTGGAAGTGTTGCATCATAGGGAATTAGCTGTTTGTACACATGCAATTGTTTTAAGAAGCAGGACTGGAGTGATAAAGAGAAAGCTGATGTCTGCAGAAGGTAGCAGGGGAAAAAATAATCAATGTAAGAATAAAACTAAAAGAACAAAGAACATTGCAGAAGAGATGCAACCGACAGGAGAAACTAATCTTCACCCAATTGTTACATACTTAGAAGAAAGAGTGGGGCTTGGGAGGCCCGTGCTGCGCCTTCGTATCAGACTCCTATCTATATACTCTAGTTTTTTTCCTCTGTGCAATGGGACAGTTGTCCATGCTTGCCAATTCACCCTGATTAAGAGAGGGTGTGAGTTTGAAGGCTGTTCCTGATCCTTCTGTATACGGGCAGCCTTCTTCCACCTGGTCTGATTTAACCTAATCCACTCTTGGAAAGAAGTCAGTTTTGACAGAGTATTAAGATCAACCAGAATAAGGTTTTCTTGTTTCAGAATAAACCTGTTTTTGCACAGGGTTGTTCGGAAATGGCTATTCTGAAGCAGCAGCTCTGCAGTAACTCCACCACGTAGGCGATCCTTCAAGAAAGTGATGCGAGACTGCCGGGTGAGTGGTATTACATAAACCCAAGGATACTCTCAGGCATGAAGGCAGCAGGAAAACTTCTCCACGAAAATGAACTTCTTCATTTTCTTGTCTCGGCACCCCCAGCCATATCAGGTAGAAAAGAGCGACATCGAGAACGGCTCCAGCGGTGTGTAACACAACCTGTGGTTTGGCTGTTGACACGCTGCTGCCCGTCCAAGGCTGAAGGAACTGCTGCTGCTGCCTGGTGGCAGAGCCCTCACCTTCCTGTCAAGTGAGAAAGACCTCCTCTCGCTTCCGGATGTGTACAAAATCATGCTCTGCTTTCCCACCACACACAGGCCCACGGTGACAGGGTGGGTATTTCCCGCAGTCACCGCATCGCCAGCCCCAGTGGGTCTCTCAGGCTCTGCCTGCATCCCCGTGCCTCCACCGGTGTCAGCACAGCCCCACATCACCCATGCACTCTCCCACCACCTTCTGTCCCCATCGCTGCCCCGCAGCCCCTTGGGGAGGGCCTGTGGGTCCCCGGCTGTGCCCACACAGCCGAAGTGCTCAGAAAAGTGCCTTCTGGCTGCGTTTTTTATCCCCCACTGTCCCAGTGGGGACACCACCTTGGGGCCACCCCTACCAAATGACATGTGTGCAGCCTCCTTTTCCATTTTCTCCCTGGGAGGCGGAGAAGAGTGAGTTTTAAACACAATGCTGCGAGTTCAATGCCGCTAAGCAGAGCTTGTCTGATCGCGGCTGCAGCTGGAGCTCCTGGCTTCGTCCCGGCACAACTGAGTTAAAGAAGGACAAAAGGTCTTCGTTGCTCTTATGCAAAGAGACAATTTCTATGGCAGCTGAGGGCAGCATTAGTATTCATGCCTTGGCTGGTCTGGCAGCAAGGCGGCTAACTTGATATTAACTGCAGCACAATGACTGGTTTTTATGGGCCTTGTCTTAATATATATCACAGGTAGCCAACCAAGTGGTTCTTTATCCTAATTTCCTTGGGGTATCTGCTCTCTTACCTGCTCAAGCGACGGGGCTTGGGTTTTTCTTGCCGTGGTGGTGGTTTTATTAAGAGCCACAGGCAGGTTCCCTGCCTGGCTCGTGTGTTGTCATGTTGTAATCCTCTATTGGTTTATTTTTCAGCTGACCAAAGTTCCTCTTAAACTCAAGTCATCTGTGTTTACAAATACTTTATTGTGTAATGTACTAAAGCTTTTTCCCAGTGTTTGAGCAGGACCATAGATTTGCAGCCGAGGCATTTCCACATTATGTGCATTAAAAAAGTGTTACTAAATGAGTAATGGAAATTATTTCTGCTCCAGGAAGCAAAATGATGTTGAGTGAAAGACAGAGAGAAGGAGGTTTATATGGAAACAAGAGTATATTCCCCTTTTCCCCGGCCCACCAGAATCTTCCCTCCCCTTCCCCTTTGTCGTGTGTCTCACCACAGCACGAGGGTGTGCCAGAATATGTTCCCACAACCTTTCAACCCGTTCAGCACAGCCTGCAACTTTCCTGGCTATTTTTGTGTATTCCTCTCAATGATTAAGTGCTGAGGACTGTGATAATACATCCTTTCACCAATGGCGCCCAGCAGAATGCAGTCTCAGCTGCTCACAGACTGCTTTTCCAGTTACTCTTCCTAAAAACTGGATTATCAATAGATTATCCTTCTGATCATAAGGGCGTAAACTTGAAGATGTGTTGTTCCTGGCCAGGACTCCAGCTCTCAGTAAGCAAGTATTATTCTTGTTGACAATATGATTTCTGCATCCAACCAAAGCCCTTTTCAGGCTGCCTTTGCCTATTACAAACAAAGTGGCTCATCTGCTGCTGAAGATTAACCACCTCTGGGTCGAAGCAGGGCAGCTATTTAATTATATGAAGCTAGAGCACACAGTGGTTTCCTGAACACCTCCGGTTGTACAGCGGTATCTTAGCTTCACTTCGGCTTCTTAGTCTATTTACCAAATATGCTATAACACTGCTGATGATTTATACTTTGTAGACAAGCCCCTTTCTGCTCTGACATCTGCCAGTTTTTCCATTGCTCAGCAACATGTGGGTGCTGCAAACCCCACTACCGTAACAAGATGAATTCAGCCTCACATTGGGAAGGTGTAAGAGTTACCATCAAACCACTGTGGCTCACCAAATTTGTCATCACCAGAACAGAGTCTCCCATTTTGGCTTGAGGCGCTGCAAAACAGCACAAATAAACCATCACAATTGCTCCTGCAGTATCAACTGACAGCGGCCAAGGCACAACACATCCATCGTGACTGACAGGCAGCCCACCGACAGCTCACAAGCCAAATTGCCTCTGTTTCACATTGTATCCCAGTGAATCAACAAAAAGACCCCCAAACCCCCAAAATTATAGTGTTCCCATTGAACGGAGTAGGGGAGAATCAGCCACAGCAACGTGGGCAGGACGTGACGGGATCCAAAATCAGCACTTTTAGTTCCCACCTTCCCACTCATCTTCAGGAGTGCGTGAATACTCGAGGAGCCTTCATCCCCTGAGCTTCCAGGCAGGCTCTGCAGTGACATTTGAAAGCAAGAGTTTGTCTTCCAAGGACCTTTGGCACAAGTGAACATTTCAACATTAAGGCCTGCGTCACTAAATAGAGCAGGGGTAATTGTAGGGAGCCAAACTCGGGATCTGGCCCTGCACAGACCTACGGAGACAAGCGATTTTTCATGCTGAGCTGACCTGCTAGGAACAGGGTCATGCAGAAGGGGAAAGCACAACCCTGATGGTTTAGCTCTGGGTTTGGGACACATATCGCCTGAGTTCCACAGGCCAGCCATGGGAAAGTCTCTATCCAGGAGCAGAAAATGAGACAGTTTGGGGACCTATCAGCCATGGCCGATGAGAGTTGCACAAAGGGCCAGACTCCCACAGATATAAATCAGCCAAGTTCCACCAGCACCGCAGCTTTACTTGTTTACAGTAACGGAAGGTGTTGCCCACTGTATTTCAGGAGTTAGATTCTAATTTATATTTACTCTTTTTCCCACTGCAAGGCAAATCACACTCACTGGCAGGCTCTTGGCTGAAGAGGGCATTGCATTATGCCTCTGGTTTCATTTTAAAAAGGAAAAGCAAAACCTTAACTTAGTCCTTCCATATTATGGTATGAAAATGCATGCCAAAACTGTGCTGTAAAAATATTTGGAATGCTAAAAATAGATTGGCATTCGGATAGCTGTTGAAAGGGGAAGCATTCCCAACCAAACCTGGCACGACCAAAGCTGTTTATTTTCCATGCACTTATTTCCAAACAGGTTCAGTGTGCGGAGCCATCGTTTCCTCATAGGGTCTTTGTAAGCCCAGGTGTCACTGAAGGCAGTCCCTAGTGTAACTGTAGCTGGGTTCCCACTGCTGTGACCTGCCTTCCTGGCCAGGCGTCCAGTCTGGGCATTGTCGTCATCAAACCGGAAACTTTTTTCACCAAAGGAAACTATGAAGGTTGAGTTAATGAGAACAAAAATCTCAACTCAGAAAAGATTAGCATCTTCACATCGAAGCCTCTGATACTCCTGTATATTCTTTTAAAGGCAGAACTTACTGATTTATCAAATCGTCAGACAGATCAACGCAGAAAAACATTTGCTGCTCTCTCAGTGGCTTGTGTTGATGCACTTGCACATTGCTCATCTTCCACCACTAAAGTCACGCTGTGGTAAATCAAACATTAATATGTAAGTCTCTGCAGCATCCTATCATGGCAAAATAATGATATCTTAGCATTTTTTCCCAGCTCAACTGTAAGTACCAATGTGTTTTTTATACCTCTACAATCAATATTCATCTTTAAATATGAGAGACCTACAGCACTTCTTGTGAAAGCATTTCAAAAGGCCAGAGCAACGGGGAAGTAGAAGGCTCATGCTATGGAGAGGATCTGATGCCAAGAGGAGTGATGAAGACAGCGTTGTGTGAACCCAATGGAAAGGCAGAAAAGCAGTAGATAAATTCTCTTATATTACTCTCATCTGATTTAAGCCTCAAACCATTTGTACCACATCATTAGCAGGAAAGAGATCTGCTGCCAGTACAGTTTGGATGTCTTCTATGGTATTTTACATGACTGTATTTGTGTGAGTGTTTCTAAATAAAATCTCCTTTGCAGCAGACTGCAACAGTCAGCTTCACACTTTTCCAAGGCAGAAAGCTTCACCTTTGTTCTTTCTTGCCAGTCTGCCTCACTTAAATTGAGCCTGGCTTTTTGATGACTGCCTGAGGTGGTTTCTCTGTGTGCGAGGAGAATCATTTCAAAAGGCTTACTTGTTCTAAAGTGCACCAGAGGAATGCGGGGAAGTGCACTGGCAAGGGAAAAGATAAACACTGCAAACAAAAAGAGCAGTTTAGTCTTGCTCAGCTGTATCTCAGCTGCAATTCTACTTTCTCTGGGCAGCTTTGACACAATCACGATGCAAGCGGACGGCTAGGAAGCGCAATTTGCAGTAGTGCCCAGCCCCACCTTGAAACAGAAAGACTGAAACACCCACAGAAAAAGAAAAGGTTTGCTCATCGAGCCGTAATATACAACAAAATTTTCCTCTGCTATGGTTGCAATCTATTGGTAGCTTCTTACATTTCTGTATCTATCATGTACAGCAGGAAGCTATGGTCTGCGTTCTGACTTAGCAGAGATAATGATTTTTGCTTAGCGAGCCTGTGGCTGAGTCATGAGATCCACCAGCCCCAGATCCACTAAAAGAACCCTCTTGCTCTTTGCACGTGCTTGCCGGGCTGCCACAAACCACCTGAAAAAGCAGGCTTGGGCCAGGGAATCCCTCCCCGCAGCCCTTGTCCACTGCAAATCCTGTTCCTGGGAGGCCGTCTGGCTCCGTCAGGGTCCCTGCGGGTTGCCAAGGAGCGGTGTGAGCACCGCTGTGCCTGCGCGATGAGCTTTGCTTTTATTCTCGCTGCTGTTGTCAGAACCTCGACTTTGACCAAAAGAGGATGTTTCCTTCCTCCAGGGAAGCAGCTTGGAAAAACACGGACTTATTTCAGATAAAGCCCGGGGAGGTGTATGAGTTGAGGTGCGTCACAGCTGATTAACAAAAATCCTTGAGTAAGAATAAGCCTCCCCTTTGAGCTACTTTGAAATAACCTTTAGCACAAATGTCTCTCTAGGCCCGGGATATCCGAATGCAAAGCAGACGGGTCCCAAGGGCTCGCTCCTCTGCTCTCTTATACCTCCTCTGTGTCCTTTTATCATGATGTATTTGCATTTAAAAGTAACAAAGGGAGAAAAATTACACCTTGTGGGAAGTTTAGCTCTGTTCACACAAGCTGCTTTCTTTTTTTAGCGTGATGCTTCCTGTGTGCTCGGGGAGGTCAGTCGCTGTTCCTGGCAAAGTACATTCCCAGCAGAGAGGGGCATGCAGGAGAAGAGGGAGCGCAGGAACGGGCAGTTTCTGTACAAGTGGCTAGGTAGCCCCTGCCAGCGGAAGGGGAGACATGGATTTGAAGGGAAGACTCTTTCATGCAGAAATCCCCCTTCCTTCTGGCCCCCTGAGAAGCTGGCAGAGTGAGCGCAGCATCTCTCACTGCAAACCTGTGTCTCCGAGATGCAGCTGTTGATTTCAAGCATTAGGGTGAATGGAAGGTTGCAGCCTCCTTGGCGTGCCACCTCCAGCTGCAACGGCACCGCTGGAGAGAGCGGCGCTTTGGGCCAGCTCTCCTCACCCCTTTCTGGAGGCGAAGCTCTGGGTAGTGCCCTGCTGCACCCAGAGGCACCCAGAGGATGGGGGAAGAGAAACACTGGGGACCAGCAGAGCCCAGCGTCCTGTGCAGCTCCCCACGCCGTGTACCATTTGGGTTCAGCAGCCTTTTGTGACATCCCCATTTTAAGGTGGGCGAGCAGAGGACATCCCTCTTCCCTCCTTCCTCCAGCACCACTGGGTGCGTTTCGGCTCCTCAGTGTGCGGACCAGGGCTGAGGAGGCCTCCTGCCTGTGCTGCCGGCAGCAACCATGGTCATTCTTTCCGTGTGATAAATATGGCAACAGAGTTTGCACAAGGTCAGAGCTGGGAATAAATTCCATTGCTCAAATAGGAGAGAGCTAAGTTTCATTCACTCGCCGCTGTTCCAGCTCCACGTCAACGCCGTTTGTTAAGAGTGACCTATGACGGGTGACCTAGAGGCTGCCCTGGAAACTAAATTCACTTACTGTCTCTCCTGCGATCTTGCAAAAGCACCTCGGGTACAGCCAGTGCCCAAGCACGCCGGCCCTGTTTGCTCCTGGAGGGGCTGGTGGCGCTTGCACAGGCTACGCACGTTCGGGCAGCAACGAGGACAGAAAGCAGAAGGCTGGGCTTAGGACGCACGCTTAGGAGCTATAGGATGGCTGCCTGTGCACAGTGGTATGGACCCAACCGAGATGGCACGGCCCTGGTCTCGGTTGCCTTTTCTGCATCTGGAGGTCTACCACTTGCCACCAGCACTGGTGTCCCAGGCCAAGCAGAACCGGGAGCCCGGCACTGTCATGCAGCGGTTGTGCAGCCCCAACAGCACGTGCCCCGTTCCTGAAAGGTTCGTCCTGGCTCAAGTGGGAAAATCCCTTTCCACGCATCTGGACATTGCAAATAGGTCCAATCGCTTGCAAAAAACTAGCAGTTGGTGACTGTGCTAATAGATGCACAAAGAGACAGAATTATGCATTACGGGCAGAGTTGGTTTTTTTTTTTTTTTTAAAATCTGGCATTTCAACAGCCCTGAGCCCTTGTTTTTGCGACTTAAAAAAGGGAGTAAAAGGACATTACATATTCCATGTGTGGTGTATGTTAAATATGACAATTGCATATTGAAGACCATTAATCTCTCTCTGCCACCCATTTTTCCCAGATCACATAAAAAAGACATATTTCGGAATACCTGAAATATGCAAGTGTTGTCCAGGTTAATAAATTATGGGCAAATCAACTGTCCATATGCATAATAACTGTTCAGTGAACATGGGAGAGGAAAAAATCTCATCTGACCATAGCTGATGGCCTTTATACAGTTCTGCATAGGAGGTTACCTAACAAATATACGTTTTATTTGAATGATGAATCTGCCTCACATCTGTGCACCAGTGTTTGAGATCTGCTCTGATTTGCCCTGCAGTTGAAGTTAAATTAGTATTTATACACATTTATCTCCGGTTGAACAGGCAAGAGTGTCATTTCAGGTAACGATGTTTTGACTAGGGGGAATACACCTTGGAATAATAAAACAGCTTTCTGCGCTATTGGGCAATAGATCATATTGGACGATGTGAATTCAAAATCTTAAAGCTGTATCGAGTGAAGGTGAATTAGGCTGCTTCACCTTCATGCTGGTTTGGATACTCAAGAAAACCTTTCTTTGTCTTTGCTGTCAAGATGCTGGACTAAATGAAACTTCGGTCGCTCCTTCCTAAACCATTCTGGTTCATCACTTTAATTTTGAGAATTTGGAGAATAATGTCATTCTTGTGCTTTGATGTATGGACAAAGACGGAGAATGTGTTTTCCGGATGAAAGGTGGTGTAATTTACATGAGGAAACTCTAACACTGAAAACTGACCTCTGAAATCCTATAGCTTGCCACTGTACAAACACAGAGATGCTGTAGTCCAAGTCTACAGAAGCAAGTTTTAAGACTCTTCAGAAAAACAAAACAAATTACAGTAATTTCCAGCTCTCCTCACATACATTACTAAATTTTTAATTGTCATCCATATGTGCACCACAACCAAAGATAATTCTTGCCCTAAGGAATTGTCAAATCTAGTTAAAGGCTGATGAAAGTATAATTTATTACAGGTAAGCCACTTCCATATTTTAAAAGTATCCAATTAAACTTGAAAACATACCTGCAGAATCATCTGGTACCTTGTATTTATACAGATACGACCTCTCTAATTGAGTTAGGCGAGAATATGTATGCCCAGTGCACATCAGCGATGCTTGCAGATAGGTTTGCACTATATTCCTTCAATATCTCTCTGGGGGCCCTCAGGCCAATGTGAAATCTGTACGCTATTTATTTTCATTTTGGGCTCCCTCAGTGACCACATCATTTGTTCACTGACAGCACACTTGAAAGGCTCTATCGCTCTAGTTTGGTTTTACTCACAGGCTATCCAAGATCGTTTTGGACGCCAAGGCGATAAGCATCACAGCAGGCTTGTAAAGCAGGCTAGCAGGGCTCACCTCTGATGAAGGTGGTGAGAGGGGAGGTGCTGAGGCTAGCTTGGGAAAGCGTAAACAAAGTTGTCTTCACGAGGAGTAAACACATCCATCTCTTGGCACGGAAGAAGGGTGGGAATTATGGCTGAATTAACTTTCTCCGTTTGCATCGCTACAGACTTAATGTGTTTGTAGAATGAGTTTAAAGAGACGTTCGGATGTTTACAAAGATCTTTCTGCTGTTTTCTGTTCTAAATACGTTCTCCTTTGAAATACTGAGCCTTGAGCCAAACGCTTAAGTCTCTAATGAGAATTTTGCCTAAGTAATAAAATGAATAATGACTTCAGGTTTTGGCCCTGGATAAAAACAAATGTTCTTCCTGTGACAGAAAAATAATCCATTGATATGAAGTATCTAAGTGGTCACTGACACAATAAATCATTTCATAAATCCCTGACCACTGATCTTTCAAATGCTTTGTCGTTTGAAACGGATATACTGCATGCTTTAGAAAGTCCTTAATTATGTCATTTTTC
This sequence comes from Anarhynchus alexandrinus, assembly GCA_008711295.1. Lineage (NCBI taxonomy): Eukaryota > Metazoa > Chordata > Aves > Charadriiformes > Charadriidae > Anarhynchus > Anarhynchus alexandrinus. The sequence continues at coordinate 2,165,140 of VUYV01000112.1, forward strand.
CAACACAAGAATTCAAACCTCTCACGCGACTAGTACTTGTTTTTAAGACAAAGCCTTGAGAGGGGGTGAGGTTATCTGGCCTATGGCACGATGGCCAGCTAACCTCCTGGGCAGAGGTGCTGGGAGAGCAAAGGGCACTTCTGACACATCTGTCCGCAGGCAGCAACAGCTTGGCTCTCCTCTCTGGGTAATAGCACAAAAATATTCCTGTTGCATAATTTACTTCAATAAATCATCCTCTCCCTCATGATATATTGGGTGATATTACCATGTTTATATAAAGCATAATCAATGCTGCTGACTCAAAAAATTCCCAGTTTGGTGTGTAAGAAGGATATCCTTACAGTTATCAGGACCTGGCCCACGCACGTTATTGCAACTTAAATACCAGTAAGCTAAAGTACTACACTGCAACTTCTGTCAACGACTGCTCCTATTGAATTATCCCGTGTACTGTTCTTTTTCAGACACTTCTTCAGTGCAGAGTTTTTTCTCCTCCTGGATGCAGTATACCTACACAACTAGAAGTGACCCGCAAAGAATATCCCAGAGAAAAAAAAAAAAAAATCCCAGATAATCTTCTGAATTTAATTACTTTATTGAACTTGATATTCCTTTCCCGAGTTGCTTTAGCATCTGTACTATGCCAGAATTGCTTGCCCTGGGTGGGTCAGGTAGAATAAGTACCTAAACATTCCTAAAGGAAATGGAGCGAGATGCATTCTCAAGGAGCACAGTAAGAGATGGGTCCACGAATCTCCTGGATAGCTTTGTGTTTGTCAGCTCAGTGGTGCGTCGTCTGGCCAGGAGTGTGCGTGCTCTTTCAGGAACATGTATGAACCGATGTGAGATACACACAGGACAATGCGTCGGGACTGGCCAAGTTATGCAATATACTTCCCTCACTCAGATATTTGGACAGGGTCCACTGGGTGTTACCAAGGAAGACAACCAAATATTTTAAAAGTCTAAAATCTACTTTTCCCCTCCCCCCCATTATTGAAGGCAAAGACAGATTAGAGCATATTTCCCTAAGCTAGGCTTGGGTCAGTAAACTTGATACATTCTTAAGGATGAGTTTTTAAAGATCAGAACCTCCCGTCTGTAAATTAGCCCATTATCTCTGTGCAAGGTCTAGAATTTTAGTAACAAGGCATTTTCCTGACCAGGAGAAACAAGCTGATTTTTAAATAAAACTTAAAGAATACATTTCTCAAATACACTGGAGGGGAAAAAAAAGTGGGTAGCTATGTTTGTGTAAAATCTGGAAAAGTAACTATTCTTAAATTGACCCATTTGGTCACTCAGATATTTCTCTCTCCCCCATGTATTTTGTAGAGGAACAAAGCTCTTATCTTGGATGTTTTAAATCCCACACACCCACCAACAATGCAGTGCTCAGCCCTGTGACATCTACATTTGCTGCGTGTCTCAAACCCCTCATTTGTGAGATACCTTTTATTACAGAACAGCTGCTTTTGAAGATGCAAGAAATCCCCGTAAGCTGAGGGGATACTTTTTTACATCGCTACTGAAATCTGGCGTTGTAGCCTCCATCCCAAAGCGAACTGTGAGAGGTACATGTGGAACTGGCTATACCTCCCCTCGTGAGGTGCAGCACATTGCACCATCTTCTGCAGTGTCTGTGCAACCGTGAGGGTCTCTCCAGAAGAACTGAAGCCTAATTCTGTTGGGTCAAGGAAGAAGCCTGATAAAGCCTTTAAAGAGAAGGACAAAAAAAGTATGCATTATTTTTTTTCTTCTATGCTGGTGACCACAGCTTTATGCAAGAGTGTAAGGAAGGAAGTGAAGAAAGTGGGTTGTTGTGCTCTCTCACACCAACAGCTTTCTGCAGCTCCTCAGGCTGATGAGAAGGGGATCTTCTGAAATGTGACTATGATAGGTAAACACACCACTGGGTGTATAAAGGATATAGAGGGCAATTTGAACCATATCCCACACTATCTCTTTGTCTTTCTTGTTCAGACCCTATATGCAAACATCAGACATATCAACAAATAAATACGTTACATATCAGTGCCATGACTATGCTTCCAAATGGGATGAAGCAGGTTAGGACTTTGCCGAGTAGCTGCCCAAAGTTGTGTTTGTTTTATGAGCCAGTTTTAGCTGCACACAACTCACACTGATGTAAGATTTACCTACTGTACGCCACAGCTAAATTAATTGCTCGTGTTTATCAGCTAACTAGTTTGCAGTTCTTTTTCTCCTGACTTAAGACACACTTACAGTCAGAGGGGAGCTGGTGCACAGATGGCATTTTCTTCATCATTGTTTCTGTTCCTTGAAGGAAAAGTAATTAATTTATTTTTTACAAAGAAACCCTAATGTTACCTGTTTTTCCACAGTAATGGAGTACTTTTCTCTGGAGCCTTTCCACAAACTTTTATGGCTCTGGGACAGGTGTCTCTTCATCAGACCCTGCACAGCTAAACCCCTCCTATGGGCAAATGCCTCCCTTTCCACAAAGAGATTCAATTCCATCCTAAAAACTAATCCTAAAAACTAATTAAACATCCATGCCTCTGTCTTCAAAAGTTTTCACCTTGTGCTGCAAACCCCACTGTTCCTCACTGCCAGCACTGCTAGTCCCAGTACGGCGCCTGCCAGCTTCCTGGTGGTCCTGATGGGGAAGAAAGAAATGGAGAGAGGGTTATGAGGGTCCCCTCAGCGCTGGGTTTCGGCTGTTCCCATTTTAAGTTCAAAGCCTTCCACATGGCAGCTGAATGGGAGGCTTTCCAAAATCTACAGGAGGCTGGGAAGGAATCCAGCATGACAAGGAATATCCTGACAGAAACAGAGGAACTGGCAAATAAGCATATGTGAAATGCACCCCTTTTTGTCACAACCAGAGGCACTGTTTTGCCAACAAACACCCTACCCGTTTGGAAAAGAACAGTCGCTACCTGTCTCTGTGGATACGAGCCTTGCTGCCAGCCAAAGAGAGCTTAAAGCAAGCAATCCCTCCTCTCCATACATTACACTGCTCCTACTTTTTGTTGCCTTTTCAGTGCTGCTACCCTTTTTTTTTTAACAGACAGTATTTTGCTAACATCCTAAACCTACAAACTACAGTAGTGTCATGCAAATGGGTTTATTTGCAGGGATAAAGACTCATCACGACCATGAGTTTTATAAGACTGGGTCTTATATTTCTCCTTTAAGTCCCTGCAACGATTTCTCTCTTGCCAAATCCCTTTCTGTCTAGATCCTGCTCTTACATTCAGGCTCCATTTCCTGTGGCTTTGGTTTGGCTAGGGTTTGCACTCTTTTTTCCTTCTTAATCCCTCAACTTTCTTTCGCTGTATTTTTTCCCTCTCAAGCTCGTAACAGCGTATCTGTAATCAGGCTGCTTCTCTTCTCCACAGCACTGTAATGGCAACACTGAGGGTCTTTCTCAGAGCATTAGTTTGCAAGCATGGGAAGAGGCAGAGAAAAACCCTCCGTGTCTAAATCCTACCATTTAAATTATTATAATGGATGCTTTTTGCAGAAAGTCCTTTAAATTTATTTATTTTTGGGGTTTTTTTTTTAGAATTCTTATATCTTAAATATCATACACATTTCAGGCATGGACTTCATAAGTCACAGACTTGCACTAAAATCAGTGCCTCTTCAGCTTTCTTCGTAAGCAGAGAGCCTAACTCTTTCCTGGTCTGCCCTTCCCTTTCTCCAGCGACTGCAATAATACCAGTAGTAATTCAGAGGAGCAAGAGGCTCCTGCTTTGTGTATATCAGTGAAAAGCCCAAGGACAGAGCGAGCCAGTGTTTCTGGCAGCGCAGCCACATGATAATTAAACAGCCCTGGTTGCATATCCGTCGGTGCAGGAATGGCATACTTTCCTGGTGAGTTGGCAGAGGCAGGTAATAAAGCTTGCATGCTTACACGTCCATTATGAACAGACCTATTAAGAGCCTCTCCTCCCGAAGGAATGCTGTAGTACACATGGAAATGAGTCTGTGGTCACCCAGCATTTCGCAGGTATCCAGCTGCGCACGCAGTAGACACCGAGCACGCAAAAGTGTACCGCACCTCTCAGGCAGAATCCAAATGTTCTTGCTTAGAGAAGCAGGATCCTTCTTGTTTGAGCAAAGAGAGGGTCCATTTGCTTTTAGCAGTATTTGGACCACAGAACAAAGCCATTTCTTACTCTCCTCAAAGAAAGATGGTTGTACATATATGTGCAACCCCCAAGACTTTTTTGCTCCATCTAAAATCCTCCCAATTACTTCACAGGTTTCGTAGCCAATATCTCATTGATTACTGTTGCTGTAACTCCTCCTAAACAGATAAAGTATTGTAAGTGCTTCAGAGAAAAGTATGTCCCCTCTCTGCACTGACGTGTGTAGAAATGCCTCTCATACTTTCTGGATCTCGCTTATCTTACCCAAGGGCTGAGGCATGACGCTCCTTCGCTATTCTTTTCCCTGGTGTTTAGGACAGTGCTTCTGCCTTTCTCAAAGGATGAGGGAGGTCAGAATCTTCCCCCATACATTTTGCTGAAGTTACTGTATTTCAGACAGGTTATTAATGTTAATGTTATTAATTGTTTTGGAACATATTTTTTACTGCCTTATAAAATTTATGGACTTTATTGCGAATCATCTAACTACTCCCTTCAGGCATATTTCCTTTGAAGTAAGGGGTACAGTGTAAATGCTTGAAATCTCAGAAGCTGCTAGGGTTTAGGATGCATATGATGATGATTAGTATTTCCTTCAGGAACTTCATGCTTCTGGGATATTCTTAACATCGAACCCTTGCATCCTTTGGACAACCAAAACTCCCAGGGGATCTAGGGAAGTTACAGTCCATCCAAGTCCACTTATTCCCACAGTTCGCTTTCCACACCTCATTAAAAAAGTGATCCAGGATTTCTCTTCAGCAGCCCCGCACACTAAGAAGAAACTTTTCAGAAACAGACCAGTATATGCTATTAAGTGCATCCAGTATTCTGAGAGGGATTATATGACAATAAGGAAATACTTCTGTGCGATAACCAAAACAGAAAAATATTTTTAAAAAGCAATGCAATACAAATGAGACCAGCAGCTCTGCCTGACTCCAAACAAGATTCCAAGGTCTTCAAGGACTCGTCTATGCTTACAAGTTCTGCTACTTTAATTATGCTAACACAGAGCAGTATAATGCCTTTCTGGCATAGCAGCAATTGTACTGGTATGGTTTACCCCAGTTACATACAGCAAAACAGAGTATACTGGCACACATTTTTTTTATAGCTCTGTATGCAGCGTGCAGTTTTTACTGGCAATATATATCTCAACAGAAAAATCATATTCTCGTTAGTAAAACCTCAGCATCAAGTAGGTATAAGTCCCAAGTAAAGTCACCTTTACTTGAACTTGCTTATTTCACTATCACTTCTCCCGAGGTTTTTTGGGGGATCTTTTAATCACGACCCCCCTTTGCCTTCCCTGCTGTGCCTCTCTGTGTGCTTCCACAGCTTCCAAACCTCTTCCCAGGTTTTATTCCAATCTGGATGACTCCCAACCCTCTTGCAACACTTTCAGATCAAACCGACAGGTATGATCAGCTAAATTCCAGTTTTCCTTCTAACAGTCACTTCCTCTTCTTTCCTATCAGATGGGTTAACAAACCAGCTGCAGCAGAAGGCCAACAGGAGCCCAGTTATTCCAGCAGTACAGGTGAGTGTGAGGCAATACTGTTACCTGCTTATTGCTGTATTTTCATATAGGAAGATAGGGAACGAATACAATTTGAGAGAGGTACAGTTTTTCTTCTTACCATCAGACTGCTTCACCAGCCTATTTTCCATTGCAAAGAGGTTTCCTTAAGTACAGACCTTATTTTTCCACATGCAAGTTCCCTCTGAGGCTCTTGCACATTTAGATTTATCAGATATTTGAATTAGAAATTAACAGCCACCCCACAAAACTGGAAAAGGTACCTACGTGTGTACATCTATCTTCCCTACTGCTTTTCTAGTAGCAGCAACATAATTACTCCCGACCACAGGAGATCACTTCTGGAATAACTCCTCCATGCTTCCTGAAGGGAGTCAGCATCCCCTCAGCTCCTGTACACACATTAACACATCCTTCTCTGAGGCAATCACAAGCTGGAGGCAAAAAGAGAGGGAATTTTCCATCCAAAGTGAAGACTGCCACCACCTCTGAGTATACATCTTTGTGCCGCAGCTGGAACCGGTCATTTGAAGAGGGGCCTGATAGCCTAGGCTCACCTATGAAAAATGAATATGAAGAACTGTCTACTTATGTTACTGCCAGTCTGACTGTTCAGGGACATCTCCTGCAACTCTTTGGACTGGTAGACTTGAGGATTATTTCTCTGCTGGTTGTGTCGGCTGCAGAAGCAGTTGGTTTTCTGAGAGGGGAAGTGTGAGAAGGGCATTGGAGAACTGCCTGCACTGCACTGATGTCCTCCTTGCAGATGGGGTAGGTACCAGGCTGCTGTAAAACATCGCTCAGGGAACTAATCCACAACCCCAGCCAAGAAAACTCGCTTTCACTTGAAACGCTTTCAAGGTTGTTTCTCTGGGAGCCGGGGAAGCAAAGGGTTCCACAGTGCTGAGTACGGTGCGGTTTTAATCCCTGCTTACTTCATGTCTGTCTTTTAAACAACCTGGAGACAAACCAAGGAAAGAAACTAACTGACCTGACTATTAAAGAAAAACAAGCCAAGCTTCAAAATCGGACTTCCTACATATTTACTTGACTCGAGCGAGAACAGACAGACTGCAAAACACACAGTGGTAGGAGTAGGAAACAGAAGCCCCATATTGACCCAAACATTAGCCTGAATCCTGCGATGACCCAGATCACAAAGATTAAAAGCACCACAATCCTTGAACTAATGAAGTAGGTAAGTGGCTAGGACTTAATGATGGTGTGATACTTGGGTTACAGTTTGTGTACATATTGCAATAAAGAGAAACTCTTTGGCTAACTGACTAATTCCCACCCCCCCAACCCCCACCCCCTTTTCTCAGCCTGTCTGGAACCAGCACTTACATTCTCGTAGCGCCTTGATCCTGCCAACAATCCTGAGAGGGACACTAAATGCTAGTAGTGTTAGAAATGTAGTAATACAGAAATGGCTTAACTTTCTCTCATCAGCTGTCCTTTTTTTTATTATTTACACTGTAAGCTGTCTAACTAGGGCAGGGACAACTTATTTTAAGGATTTGCTGGATTCAAACCACAGACCCTATATTTCACTGGGACCATTAGCTGCTGTTATAAAAAAAAAAGTAAAATAAAAAAATCATACAGGGATGTGCAGGGAGAAAGTCTAATGGTTACTGAAAAACCCACATATAGAAAGGGCAGAAGTCCAATGGTAAGTGACATCTAGTACAGTTGTGTGACAGTGATAGAGACAGCAAACAAGGCACTAACAGCACTTGTTATCAAAGGAACAATTACAGCACTAGCAGATGTGAGCGAATGTGAAATCTCTGTAGAAAAGCCTGTACCTCTACCACGCTGCTTTAATAACAAAAGCAAACAAGACACTGAGCTACTAAACTGCTGTATAAAGAAGGAAGATGATACAAGCAAGTCAGGCATCGTTGCAAGTCACTTCAAACTTCAGATAGCCCCAAAATACACCACACTTTCTAAACCTACATCTAGGCAAGCATGAGCAGTTAGAGCTTGTGGCAATGGTTTCGTGAGGTATTCAGATACCACAGTGGTGGCTGCTACAGACCTACGCGTGCTTCAAAAATATTTCATAGACGGTTGCCCCTGTGAAACTCTCTTTCCGTTTTCATGTGAGTGGGACTGGACTGCAAGGGACATCATGCAGTGGGAGAGACTGTTCGTCAAAATTAGAGACTATTAAAGGACCAGAAAAAAGGATGGTGGGTTTTTACACTTTTGTTTAGGGAAAAACAAATCGTGGAATATGATGTATTACAGCAGGGCTGTCTAAGCCTTGGGATACAGGATGGCAGTTTTGGAGCACTTCTGTGGACCAGCTCTGACTCCTCCTGAGCCCCGTGAGCACAGAAGCCGGCAGGGCTCAGGGTCCATCCATGCACAGAGGCTGTAGGGCCTTGGGCCTCCTACGTCCCTGTACTACTAAGTGCATCTCTTCTAACTTTCCTTATAGACTAAACACTTGGGGGATCCCTCTAAGCACTGGTTTTGGCTGGGATAGTGCTATGTTTTGGATTTAGGATGAGAATAAGGTTGATAACACACTAATGGTTTTAGTTGTTGCTAAGCACTCGAGGACTTTTTCATCTTCCCATATAAGCTGAGAGGAAGTATAGACAGGACAACTGACCCAAGCTGGCCAAAGGAATATTCCATACCATAGACGTCATGCTCAGTTTATGAGGGTTGGCCGGGGGATGGGGATCAGAAATCACTGCTCAGGCCCCGGCTGGGCATCTGTCAGTGGGTGGTGAGCAACTGCATTGTGCATCACTTGTTTTGTATATTCTTTTATCATTGTCATTGTTATTTTGTCTTCCTTCGCTGTCCTATTAAACTGTTTTTATCTCAACCCACAAATTTTACTTTTTTTCCCTGATTGTCTCCCCCACCCCACTTGTGTAGGGGGGTGGTGCAGGGGGGTGTGAGTGAGTGGCTGCATGGTGTTTGGCTGCCTGCTGGGTTAAACCACGACAACACTGCAGGAAAGTACATCATCCTAGGCATTACTATGGCTGCCAGCCTTGTACCTATTGGTGTTGTGTAATCAAAGGAGTGAAGACTGCAATTAGTTGCTCGTCTTGCAAGCCTTTATTCTGAAGAAGGTAACACTCCCAGCTACAACCAAAATGATTAAGACAGCAGAAACTGCAGAGCAGATGAGTAAATAATAACCATCTGACTCATTTCCTAACTCAGAGATGCCTGGAAACTGAAATTAGCAAGTCACAGAGCAAAAGGCTTCATCTTCAGCAATTTCACCTTTTCTTTTTGTTGTACATGAAGAGAGAAAAGTCTGCTGTGCACGGGCCTTGCGACAGTGTCTTGTTAAGGCCATTGACAGAGGACCCTGCACTTTTTGATATTTACAGACGTGCCATGCCTTAAAGCACAGTGCATGGCCAGGGGCTCTGCAATGCACCTTCCTGAGCCCTCGGCACTATGGGGCTCTCTGTTTCTGGGCCCCCCTTACTCTTCCAGCTGCAGGTAGATAGTGGTTCAGGTTGGTGTTTATGATAGTGGTCAGATGGCTCAGGATTGATTTTAAAACAAAATTGCCTTGCTGCAAGGAAGACTGAGCTTTAAAGAGTAACTAGAGTGTGAATTAGAAGAAACCACAAACGAAGAGAACCCTGCTTATGTTCATGAGTGAACTTACTGTTTGACAGTGGCTGGTCTCTACCAGCTGCTGCTGACAGCAGCCTGCTTTTCTTTGCAAGTGTGTTGATTCACAAATGGACCTCAAGGACTTAGGAACTAAATCCACCACTCTGCAAATCCTACGTATCCCTTAAGCTGCAAAGTAGCCTAATTTTGAGGGTCTAAGTAGCACATAAGTGCTATATAGGGTTTGTGCTCATCCCTGAGCAGGGGAAATTTTATTAGAATATTTAACATAACCTGGCATTCTGTAGGGAAACCTTACCTTGGATGTACCCACAGAAATTCATTACAAGAGTAAATACATGACATAGAAAAGATTCACTTCACCTTGACAACTTGCAGTCTGGATTTAGGAGGCTAAGAGGTAAAATGCTAAGGCAGATATGAAAACTACTTCATCTGAATGTAATTTGAATGTTCAACAGAATGTCATTGTAGTCCCAAGTCACCCAAATAAACGACTGCTCAGAAATGAGACTCAGGGAACATTATTCAGAGTTTCAAATTAAGGAATATAAAAAATGGAGATAGCCTGCATAATTCATAAAGGCTGGCCCAGTGAAAGACCCAAAGAGCCTGAGATTTCAGAAAGTTCAGCTGGTGATGATCCCCTGTCTAAAGCTATTGGACCCCATAAATCACTCAGCCACAGAGGGCTTCAATACCCACAGCAGAGAAGCCCAGATAAAAAGAGGAAATATTTAAGAACACAAAAAATCACTAACAGTCTTGAGCAGCAGAAGGTAACTTTCAAATATATGAAGCAGTTGCTTCATTCTTATGTTTACATAGTACCCATTTGTTCTCAAGAGTTTATTAAAAATAGCATCCTTTCAAACTTGAGTAGAGCAAACCATACCAAAACCATAACCAAAACATATGGTCTACCTACAATTTTGTCAATTACCAAGTGTGCTATTTTGAGTTAACACAATTACTAGCAAGGTATTGTTGGCCTCCCTGACAATGCTGTAGAACTGCTCACCTGCCCCAGCAACTTCACAAGTGGGCTGAGGTGCAGTGCCTGTACAACAAGCTTTAGCCTCCCCAGCTGCCCCAGCAGTCCCAGCACAAGCTGCCATGGGAGGTTTCCCACCCTCATGTCCTCATCCCCTGGCTTCACAACTGAGACCTGCTTTTCATCTTTCTCTGCTGTCCCAAACTGGCAACCCCGTTGGCCCTTCTTCTCTTCTTCTGCTACAGATTGTCTTCACATCCCCGTTACTCATCTGCTCTCCATCCATTTTCCAGTTATTACCAGTCAAACCCAGGAAAAAGCAGCACCAAAAAGACAAGTTTTAGCTCAAACGTGACATCAGCTGAACAACGCAGACCACATCTTTGTCTGGCATGTCATCTTTTCCTTTGCCTTCATCTGACCGTGACTGTAGGGGGCCTGTCATACAATTATGTCCCCATTTGTCCTACCTATATTGCTTCTCGCCTACTTTTCCGGTGAAATTCTTGGTTGCCATTAGCATGACTGTGCATACACAGCCTGCTCATTGCAAGCACAATAGCCTTTCACCCAAGGTGACACAGTCACCTTTCTCCCTCCCTTTTTACTGCATCTTTCAGAGGTGGAAACTTTAACTCCATTTGACTCCAAACATTTGAGCCTCTTAAGCATCAATGACTAATCATCCCCTGCTCACTGAGAGGCTGCAAGAATGCAACTTCAGCCCATCTATCAACTGCCTCTCCACTGACTGTAGAGGGAGCAGGGAACCCTAATTCAGACACCTTAATTATGTGCCCAAGATTAGTTTGTATCATCCATATGAGTATTGGGGTCTGATATATATATATATATCTTATTTGGAGTAGTTACTGTATTTCTGTGGGCTTATCCAGCATGCAGGAAAATGGGCCTGGAACTATTCTGGAATATAGATAAAAAATAACCATGTGCAGCTGCATGGCTGGTGTAGAAGTGCAAACTCTCAAGCCCCTGTAGAAAACCTGCCCCAGCCAAGGGGTCCTTGGCAGGCTTGGCGAGTTCTGCATCTCAGAAGCCCACTGTCAGACACAGGCTTCATGAAAAACAAATACACCAGGTCTTTAAAAGGGGCAAATTTGGATCATACGTTTTACCTGAGCCAACATACAAGTAAGCACTCAATTAGGAGTGCTCTCTACATGCCATTAGCAATAGTGAGATGTCAATAGTCAACATTATGGAGTACTTTCACCACTATGGGTAGGTGCACTGTCTTCATCTGTATTTCACCCGGGCCCTGGTTTTATTTCTGTACAGTTATTGTACACTGAGCCAGTGAGCACAGCCCAAGAATTTTGCTTTGTTTGTTTAAAGCCTGCTTGCAGCCATGAGGTTTTGAAACTCACACTTCTTTTCAACTGCTGAAGCAACACTCTGGGATGACATATCACAAAAGTGAGGCCAACTGATTTCCAGAAGAAGATATATCATAAAATAAATGACAAAGAAAAATGGGCCACTGTAAAAGCAAAAGGAAAACAGTGCAAGGTGGTAACATAAGCAATCAAAAAAGCAAGCAACCAAAAAAAAAAAACCTACAAGAGCTCACACCACTCTTTCAGTCCACAAAGATACTCAAATAAGGTCAGCATATTCAGTGGAAACCACACAACAGCACCATCATCCAGATGCTTTATTCTTCTCTTATAAAAGTGGATCTAATATTAAACACTGCAGCTCCTTGTTGGAACATGAGGAACTAATGCTGGCCACACACTATGAATCATGGTGAGTTTCTATCTGCATTTAAATTTTCTGGACTTCGAACAAACTGACCTAATAGCTAAAAATACAATCCAGTTCCCATTTCTAAAAATCCCATTTCTGCCCATCCTAGCAGTTCATAGCCGGTGATGGTTCGCTGCGAAGGTACCAGAGACGTGATGCAAGCTCTTACTGATTGTCATGGATAGGTATTCAAACAGGCAGTTTCTCTGAGCTATCAGTTCATAACTTCTGCATTGCCCAGACATGATGACAGGGATCGGAAAGTTAATTACTTTCCGATTTTCCTTGCTTAAAAATATTTTGTAAGACCGACTTCTGGCTCCTGCTACAAGACTGTGGGGACACTACTACTGCCTGTGTTTGGTCCTGAATGGCACTGGTAAGTAGGAAGGAGTGAAAGATTTATTTTCTCACAGGTGGATTTTAACATCAAAATTAGCACATATGTTACAGCTTCTCTAAAAGATATAAAGTTCCACACTGTCCACTCTGACTTAACAAAAATGTCATTTCAAAGATAAACTGATAATTATGAATAAGTGGCTGCATCGAATTCTGCATAGGTAGCTGTGTAATACTATGCAGACAAAGCTGATTAGAGTTGAAGATGTTTCTATGGGACATATTGACCAAGCTCTTACATTATGGAATTGTGGTTTAGGTTTTCTGTTCTGCATGAAGTATCCATATTCCATAAGTCAAGTTTGGAAAATGATAATTATTCTTATGTAGTCATGTAACTACATAATTTAGAAACTTCGCCAAATACTGCTAGTCTCACAATACATTTGGCAATGCATATAGTGGAAATAAAGCAATTCCATAAGCCAGGGTTATTTGGGATATGCAGCATGTGTATCTTCCTAAATCAGCTCCATTTTTTAAAAATAACCAGCAGGTCTGACTTGAGACCACACACTCCTTGAAAGTGAAACAAGTCTTCTCTTCAGAGGAGTGGTGCCTCTTTACTTGTCTGAAAGCTGTAATCCCATTTAGCTGGCAATTTCATTTTGACAAGAAGTATGTACAATTATATTTTTACAATTCTTCGACCATGAGAACAAAAAAGCCCGACTAGCTCATTAAAAACAAATCATGATAGAGAAAACTTCTGCAAAAATCATGGTTGTAATAAAATTATGTACATTATAAATTGAACACTTTCCCTGATAAACAAGAATCACAGGAATTTGTTATGAGTGAAAGAGCTGTAACGGCAAATTTGAAAAAAACTCTTTGTTAACTGATAGATTAAATTAACTATGTAAATAAAGCAGCAAGCTTTGTAAGTTTATTTTGCAAACAATACTACACTTTTTTCCCATACAATATGCATTGTTTGTATCTCATCCTCATTTTCTTCTATCCTCAGACCAGAAACACCACTACAGCAAGGTAGCCAAATTATGACCCACCATCGATAATTCCTTTTCATTTTGAAAACCATGACCCTATCCCATCCTAGAGCAGAGGGTCGTGCTCCACAGAGGGGGTGACCCAATCTGGGACTACCCCAGAGAGTCAGGATATTATTACTGCTGAGAAGTCAATATCTCTTGCATACACAGTAAAGATTATCCACATCTAACTAATGACTTCTCCTGGATCCCATGGAAGAATTCGGAGGGTGAACACGGAGTGTTACAGAAGCTGGCAGAGCTGGGACTTGCCTCATATATGACCTTGGAGTTGCAAGGGAACCCTGGGGTCAGATCCTGTGCAAGCTAAGGGACAGGCCTCACGGAGCTCCTTGGTTCAAGGGCAGTCATGGTTGCTAGGGCTGGGCATGGGTGAGGTGTAGCTCTGTCCAGGGTTGAGCCCCGTGGGGCTGACTGGGGCAGCAATGGCCAGCTGTGCCCCAGCACTGCGTTCCTCAGTATCCCTGGCTGCCACCTCCAGCCTCACATTGACTGATGCACTAGTATGTAAAATGGAGTTCATACTATTCTCCCAGAAAAAACTGATGGCAGCTACATCTTTGCTGGCTTTCTCAAGGAAATGGGACTTACGCAACCATACCGTCTGTTAGTATGTCCGTTAGATGTACCCCTACAATAAATCCTGAGTCTCTTGGCCAATTTTAACCACATCTGACAGAAGGGCAGGGGTCTTAAAGATAAAAGCTCTTCTGAACATCATGCAAACCAGCACATGGGTTGTGGTGGGGAGACCACAGCAGTTGCTGCAGCATGAGAAGAGATCGCTGTGAGACCTCAACAGCTGTGCGGATTTTGGCTGGTCAACATGCAGCAGACCTCAGAGCCAGCCATGACACTGTCTGCATCTTGCCCACAGGAGCACTGGGTCACTGTGGAGGTCATAAGGACTCACAGGGGACATCTGTGGTTAGTAAGGTGCTGTGGGACATTGGACACCTATCAAAGGCTCTTTTAGTTTTGCTGCACAGCTTGTTCCGTTCTTTAAATTAATCTACAGAAGAAAGATCCTTCTTAAAGGTCACAGCAACAGAGATGAAGTTTGCAAGAAAGTGTTGTCAAGAAGCCAATATTTTAATGTCTGATAGTTTCAAATGCATTGCACTGACATTATAGCATGACAACATTATACTCTTCTAAAATAACTCCTGGTGCTCACATAATCTGTCAATTACCACTCTGAAGCTCTCATTCAAACAAAAATAAAGTCCTACTGCCTTATTGTTGTTTGGAATTTTGTGTTGAACTAGACCTTCATAGGCCTCTAACTCACAGGCAGCAATGAATGAAAACAGAAGAGCGTAAGTAGTTCTCCAGTGTTTTCTCCTGTGAAGATGAACAAGCATCTTAGGAAACCATTAATCCTTAGCACTGAAAGGAGCAGTAAGAGAAATCTGGTAAGCATATTAGCACCAGTTTGCAGTCACTTGACAATGCCATCTTCTAATTTATGAAAGCATCATAAAAATGTGTATTTCCTTGCCTTCCCCATCCCCACCAGCATCTTCTGCAGAGAACTACCCTAACCACCAGGAAAGCAGCCCAACTTATGGTACCAACCACAGGAGGATGTGGTCTGTGCCCTTGGGAAAGCCCAGAATCACCAATTCTTGACAGATTGGTTGAGGGAGAAGGGAAATGGAAAGTTTCAGAACCTGGATGGCAACCATGAGAACAGCACACTGCTTCTTTTAACCATTTGCTAACTAGAATTTTGAATGTACAGTTTATTTTCTGTAGATGAAGAAATTGGGACCAATATTAATTTGTTCAGTTCTGTTTATTTATAAAGAAGAAAAAAAATCCTGTGTCCTTGAATGCAAAAGGAATCAAGTAGCAGGAAAGACAGGCTTTGCTCACAAATCCAATCCCCTTTATAGCTAGCATTCTGCCCAAAGGTCCTCTTATTTAAAAATAAAATATTTTTAACATTGCCAGACTATTGGCACTTCTGTGGCTGTGGCCATCACTTTCTCACTGCCCTTTCTCAGTTTCTTTTTTCTGCCCTTCTTCACAGAACCACAAACCTTTACCAAACAGCACTCAATCACTCAATAAAACCTCATTGTGCACTGGAAAATAGCTCCTACTGTGTCAGTTACCTGGTCCATAAAAGATCCCTTTTCCTACCATGTTATTAAAACTTACCTAAACTTGTTAAAACTACTTACTCCTCTGAAGGCCTAATCAATGTTTAGACACAGCAAAATGATAGCAGCGTGCAATCTGATTAAAGACACTCAGCATAATATGACCTATGAAAGTAATACAAAGAGTTTAAACTCTGGTCTGCGGAGCTAAAAGCAACACTAAATCACATAGTGCCGCAATTCCTACAATGACAGATTGTTTGCAGTTAAAAGAGATCAGTGGTCAGTGAAAACAGCAAATGTAGTACGGGGTGGGGGAGGGGTGGGGGGGCAGAAAAAAAAAAACTTACTAAGAAAAGACTCAAGAAATTGCCAGATCTTCAACTAATGTAAATCAGTGTATCTTCAGTGAAGGTGGTGAACTTCTTTAATGTAATGCAGCAAAGAAAACAGCCCAAAGCAATTACTAGAAATTAGGATGGTCATAAAAGAACAAGGGGAGAAAATAAATAAATTAATGAAAAGCAGTTTCACTTTGCATTATCTAGCAAAAGAAAAATTCTTTAAATAACATGCTTATTATTACTCAGATAAACAGAACATTCTAATATTATAGTTATAAACCCAGAAAGTGCACTCCTCCAAGGGCTGCTGACAGTCTCCTCCTGTCATCTGCGCCGACTTCCAAGTTTCTTCAGACCCAAGAGTAGTACCTCTTGGAAAGCATAAAGTGGCTGGGCTGTGGTACCCGTTTTCTAAGGCATAAGAAACAAAGAGCCAGTGCCTGGGAAGAGTCCCTTCCTAAAGGGAGAACAGTCGGACAAAGGGAAGCAAAGCACAGACAGGTTTTGGAGTTTGGGCTAACACAGTGACTTGGCCAAGGATTAACTGTCGGCTGTGCAAACATATAGTGCAAATGAGTGTGAGCTGATTTCCAGGTGTTTCATGGATTAAGTATACTTCCATTCTGATACATTAACTTTTTTGGAAACCAGGTCTTGGCATTAGCAACACACTCTTACCCTCAACACCAGGGCACCGCTTGTGCATGGCATACTGGGGTAACATAGTGATGGGAGAGTCCCGGTACCTGGGAACAGTCCCTGCACTGTTTAGTTTACTTGTATAGTCATAGTTTCAGGTTCTTGGTGATCTTCATGAATCCTTTTCTATAGCTCCAGCTTTGTAGATGTTTTGGCCTTTAGAAGCCAAAGGCCCTCGGCAAGTCATACCCAGCACCTACGTAGGATGAAGGTCATGGTAAGCTACTTCTATAGTCAGTGTAGAGGGACAGGCGGTCTCCAGAGAGTTTTTCAGCCCACCTGAGATGTGACGTTCCACTACAGAGTGCCTAGCTCACTCCACTGACTAGAGCGAGCCTTGGTTATCAGGCTTAACATCTAGGTGCTTCAGCTAGGTGCCTGCAGCTGGGTAGGGTCAGTCTCTGGGTGTCTGTGCAAAGCAGGGTTCATAGCCATGCAGACTTTCCACGGAACTCTGAAACAAGTGACTCTGCACTTAGCTCACAAAAGAAATATACAATCATGCACAGAATAATAAACTTTAATGATATTTTCCAAGCCCCAGTTTCCACAGCATTATTTGGCAATATGTCAGACATCCTCTGGCGTATCTACAATCTTCTTGCATCTCACCGCTTCTCGTCAAAATCAAGGTGCCTTTCTTTGACATTGTAGGGTCTCATAGTTAAATCACACCTCTTTTCTCCTGCTTCAAAAAATCGCCTTTCTTTCCCATTCAAAATCTTTGAAGGACTTAATAAATCTTCCCTCTTGTTCCCTCTGCGAGTCCCTCTGGAACCACCATTCTTTTAATTTCTGTTCCTTCTTCCTGTTTGAGAAGTTTCCACTTTATCTGGTACAGCCATTAAAGTTAATGGCTCTTCATCACTCTGACAAGTATGTGGTATAGACCCAGTCAGCAGACGGTCTGTTCCACATTAAAAATCCGACATTCATAACAACATTGTCTAAAATTCATAAGATGTGTAGAACATGCTGGCCACCCCATATGCCTGTGATCAAATTGAGTTTAAATGTTGTTTAAAAGGGATGCTTTAGGGTTCTTTCTAAGACGGCGTGCAGAACTGAGCCTACTTTAATCTCATAAACAGCAGCTGACCAGCCAAGTCAATTAACACAGATATTTAAGTAAGACTTTGGTAACAATGATTTTGAAATGTCACCCTTTTTTTTTCCCCACAAAAAAAGGTAGTCAATGGTAATAATAAAACTAAAGAAACAAATGTAAGTGAAATCCCCACTGCCCTGTTGGACAGGGCAAATACTAAAGGCGTTTAAGTGGCAATAGTTTTGCAGCATTTAGTAATTATATGTGTAGACAGCAGTACATTCAACACTGGACTACAGTGAAGACATTTTTAAAATAAAAAGCCAAGAACTAACACACCCTCTGAAACCTCTGTGGTAAAAATAGCTGAAGATGGAAAACAATTTTTGATCTAGGATGTGTATTCAGAGGTATGAATGGGTCATTTCCAATCTCAGAAATCAAATATATACAGTTATTAGAGCAATTTGTCTACATTATTTTGGAAACACAGTGAATATTAACAGAAGCGGTCATAAGAAGAGATCCCATCTTTTATCCATTAGAGTGATCTAGAAAAATAGTTGATTCTGCCTGTATTTAATAGAACTGGAAGACATTGTTTAACTATACCCCCCTCTTTTTCGCAACACTTCAATTTGCACAGTGGAAAAGCAGGCACAGGTTTCACAGCATGACACCTGACACATGGCCCGGTACAGCTGTTGACATGGAGAGAATAAAAACATACTACACAAGAAATTCAGGGCATGGCAATAGTACTTACAAAAACTCTCCTCTTACTTAGTAAACTTACTAGTGTTGCTTCTTAACAGCCGTAAAAATGCAAAAGTCAGAGTAATCATTCGTAGGCTATACAGTAGCAACAAGGTCTATGCAACAAAATCTATTTTTTGAAGTCATACTGTTGAAATCAGTAATGGCACTGAGTATTTTGGGATCAGTGAAGATCTTGTTTTACCAAGGATTATGTTGAAAGAACACCTAACACTGTTCTGCCTTATTTTTCACACACTGTATCAAGTATCAGCTCAGGTGCATTGATGCTCTTCTGTGATAAACACGTGTTAAATGTCTTTAATCTATAAAGTAACCCATGTCCAAACCCAATTATGGTTTTCCTTGACTGCCTTAATTTATCAGCCATGAAATGCTCTCCTATTTCGGAAGTTTCTAAGCTGCTTTGAAGACATGGCCTCAGTGGTGGCTCCCCAGAAGACAAAAAGCTTCCACAAGCAGTGGGGTAGCGAGCAGGCAGTGCAGGCAGTGACAGCATGTTGAATCCTATGGAAAAGGTAGTTTTTTCTTATAAAAGCCCTCTCAACCATTATTATATTAAGACAAGCAGAGTAGCAGGCACAGTGCTCCACTTTGTTGCACCGGTTCCCAACTAATGAATGCCTGTAACACAGGTGAGGTGTGGAGCGGGCTGATAAATTCTGCGGGACTTGTGCCAGCTCTGGGCAGAGAAAGTTGAGGACAGACACACAGGAATTTTCCAGCCGGGGTCAGAAATTATCCTGGCTGCAGCTGGTGAAAGTGGTGGGACAGCAGGACACCACCCGGGTGAAAAAGGGAGGGGGAGGTGGCAGCAGCAGCCCCACAGACAAGGAGCAGCACAAAGATGCTGAAGGCACCTGGGGGGGGACGGAGGCAGTGTGTGCGGTCCAGCAGGGCACAGTGCCAGGAGCGAGCATCAATGGGCACCAGCCACAGAAAGGCTGGGAACCAGTCCTTTGTGTGATACCCCGCTCACAGCGGGACAGAATCCTCACGGATCATTTCATTAACTTGCAGAAGGATGCAGCAAATGCATCTGCCTTTGTTGGATATTTTTGGTGTTAAGGATTGCATGGATCTGGGAGACCTGACACCAAACTCTGCAATTATTAGGCAGATAACCCAGCGAAGGGCTGCTGAAGTGGCACAGTGCAAAGGAACATTGCAGGCCCTTTTACTCTGTCAGATCGAGGGACTGTCTTGAACTCAATTTAATCTTAACAGAATAACTAGAATAGAACGTACAGTATAAAATTAAATGCAAGTTCATCATTTAGCATAATACAGTGGTAGGACACTAGAAGCAATATGAGAAGCAGTGGCTATGGAGATGGATGCTAGCCTAGCAAGATGTCCAACCCAAGCCAATAGCGTACCCTGGCCTGAAGTATACATATTTCAGAATATATAAATATATACACCAAATATATATAGTTAAGACTGTGTATATGTATACTCTTAGCCCAGTCCTATCCCTGTATACATTTAATGTTTTTAGCTGTGGCAAGGAGGTCAGGATCATGAGTTGCCTTTAGAACCAATCCTCTCAGAACAGCATCAAGCTTTACTTACAGATCAGCTTGTACTTTGGCTGCCTAGCTGTTCTGTAGGAAAATGGATGGCTTTACTTTCCAGACACCCGCTTTAATAATAATTTTAAAGAAAATTTTATATTTTAAAATAAATATCAAATTTCAGAAAAATGCACACCTGCATATTTACATTTTTTTATTATAAAATCTGGCCTTCAGGCTCTTTTGAGGAGTTGATCCTTAATGGCATAAGTTAGTACATTTTATACCAATGTAACTTTGACAGCTTTGGTGGGTTTATGGCTTCCAAAAACTACAGTAGAAAAGAAGCAGGTGACCAGATTTTACAGAAAGTGAAAAATGGAAGAAGATTCTGAGGTACTACTGTATGAATCATAGAATCATAGAATGGTTTAGGTTGGAAGGGACCTTAAAGATCATCTAGTTCCAATCCCCCTGCCATGGGCAGGGACACCTCCCACTAGACCAGGTGAAGGCAGACATTACCAAACAGTTTAGCATATTTTTCCTTTAAGGTCTGTTTTATGTTTTAACTTATTAATCAGTGAGAAGTAATCTAGAAAGGAATTACAGCAGGTGCTTGGTTATACCATACTCATTCTGCTTCACCTCAGACAGTTCTGAGGTCTATTAAGGCAGAATATAGTCTGATTTTTTTTCTTTCCATAAAAGCTGGCAGCTTTTTAATGAAGAGGTAGACTAGGGTAGCATATGTAGTCCTTGCAATCTGTTCTGATCAGAGCTGGCTAATTAGGGTTTAGCTAATTTGATTTTGAAAGATGGTTTGAGTTAGAATCTGAAAACTCTTGTTTAGTAATGCAAACGAGAATTGAAAACATATGTTACAACCGAGAATGAAACAGCGCTCATTTGGCTCATCTTAATGGAGACTGTAGGTGTCACTGACAGCAGTTCATTTCACAGTAACAATTTTGACTCAAGGAAGATGATGTCTTTTTAAAGTGTGAAATAACCTACTGGTAAACTCCGATGTTTGAAAAGGAACACTAAAAATGAGAAGGTCAAAGTAATCAGTGGTAAGCTTGAGTGGAAAATCTTCCAAAAAGGCTTTATTCTCTGTAAAATATGTTTTCCAAGCATTCAGTTTTGTTTCATTTGAAGAAATGTCAACGCAAATTTCTATTAATTTGAGTAGCAATGTGGAATATTTTTTCCAACACCTTGAACTAACTGTGTCTCTTAAGACATCAGCAGGACAAGAAGTTCTGCTATTGCTTCTTGCCATTTTCCTGAAGGGCTAAGCAGGACTGGTAGGACTTGTGTACGAGCAGCTTGTATAGCGTGACTGCTCCATGGCGTAGTGTGGTTTGAGCCAGAATAATGTTAAAGACGTACTCATCATTTACTTCATAAAAGTGTTGAATTATCTAAGTGTTGTTCAGTATGCTCATTCCCCAGTATAGATGAGATTTTGAAGGAATGTGGTCAGGTGAGATGGTGGCTTTGGCCTGAGAGAATCCCATCCCCATCCTGCTCCAGCTCTCCAGAGAAGTGGGTTGTGACTTCTGAAGCCGGCTTTGCACTGAAGCCAAGGTACCTTGTGACGGCATGGTAAACCCCACAAATTTTAGAATATCTATTGAGTGGCATTCAGTATAAAAATTGTATCTTTTTATGCTTTTCCATGACTGGGTAAAGTATGCGTACAGCAAAATTTCAGGTTGGAGCCCATTACACTTACTGTGAGCAACTCATTTTAAACTGTTAAAGATGTTATCTATTAAAAAAATATGGTTGGCTCACCTTTTAAGAATACTCAGACATATTTAATATTCCTAACATTTGGCTACCTATTTGCATTCACAAAGCTCTTTCTTGAAAGTGAAAATATAGAACTATTTTCTCGGAAATGTTTAACTTTCTGCTTCTTAAATAGTAAAGCAATACTGCTCTTTAGATTGCAAGAACAGCACGAAGAACATTTGCTCTGTTTAAATCTTCTTTTTCTGAAAACATGGTTTATTTATTTATCTATAATATGTGGAAACACACTTTAAAAAAAAAGTAAAAAAATAATAAAAGTAACAAGACAGAGTTATGAACTGAAATTACCATTATGGTATGAAAAGGCAAATATTCAGAGGTTAAAAACATGCTATCTTGATAACTGGTAATTCGGGATGGAATTCATCTTTTCCAAAAATGTCAAGGTCACATACTGTCTAATCACATTCATACTACATGAAGTTTTATTTCTCTCAAAATCTTTGTCTTTTTAGTTGGTGTTGATCTAAGATGTTAGAAATGATTGCAATCTACAGCAACAAGGGAAAAAAAAATCAGTTGTTAAACATGTCTGACTCTTGGAGATAATTCAAATGGAAAAAAATCCAGGTCATTGGCCTTTTTAAATAGACCCCCGGCAATATTTACTCCTCCATAAATAGCACAGTCACATGAAATAAAACTGTGTTCAGTAAAGCCTGCAAAACAAAAGAACAATTTACAGACTGAAACGCAAACTGTGGCTCATGTGTTCGCTGGGTAGGATTAAGTGAGCTTGCTGCACGGTCTGTGCTTAGTGACTGTGGTGTCAGATCCGCTGGAAGGAGAGCAAGTCAGGTCACTGAAGGTGCTCCATCCTCCAGCAAAAGCAGGGAAACGCTGGGATCCTGCTCTAGACGGTGACCTGTGAGAGACAGCTTTTGCTATAATGTCACATTTCACTGCAGCAGAAACAAGCGCCGCTGCCTTTACCATCATGACTAAGAGCACATCTACATAAGGAAGAATCACGGGCATTTCTGTGCTGCTTTAATTCGACCACTATGGCTCTGTCGCTATAGGAAAGGCAGTACATTTCCCCAAGGTAGACAAGTCCTAACATGGAGGTACATACTTCTGAAATCTCAGTAGGACCATTTATTTCATCTGCTGGCAAAAATAAATCTTTTTGGATGTTACAGACAAAAAGACAAATGACTAAATTGCTATAAACATTATTTACATCTCTCTAAAGCTCATGTCAGTCTCTTCTGTGCGCTTACCCACGCTTACCGCTTTATCTCAAGTCTTACTTCTTCCCCCCACCCCCCAAAGATCCAGCTCTGGGAATCATGTTATTACATAAGAACCACAGCTGTCTCTTATAAGTCGCTTTTGCAGCTCTCAAAACAGTTGAGAAAAACTTGGAAACATGAAACAACTGCACACAAAGGCTGCATAACCTAAATGACAAATGAGTAGCATCCACAAGTGCATGTGACTTGATTTCATTCATTAACCCAGGAGTGGAAGGATTGATTATAATTAATCAATATTTAAGACTCCTCCTTACTAATAGCATTCATTCTGCTTTTGCAAAAATAGGTTTAAAAATTGCCCCTGAAAAGGTATAGTTTGAAACTGAGCATTGTTTGAGAGGGCAGATTTGCAGGCGATGGGTGCCAGCCCACTCGGTAGCGGGCCGTGGAGAACTGGCTATTTGGCAGACTTGGGTCTTTGTTTCCAGTTGCTAAATCGCAGCAGAGACAGATGAAAATATAAAAATACTTTTCTGCTATTATTCTCCAAGGAGAATAGAATTACAAGGGAATAGAATTACAATTTGAGATGCAAAACCAATTCCTTACAGAAAGTATTCTACACTGTCAAAGTGCTCAGAAACCCTGGTACAGCGAACCCTTTCCACTTTGGATTTATGGAGAGATTTCCCCATCCTCTTCATTTCTCTTTGCTACAGCCTATATATCTGGTTTACATCTCTTGGCCACGTTTTGTACTTTTCTGGCTGCCACAGTCATTAAGTTTCCAAGAGCAGCTGATTCTTAGCATGCAGTAATTCTTGTTCTTAGCATGCAGTAATTCTCTTGCCTGCTGAGAAGCTGACAGAATAAACCGTGCTGTTTGTTTGTTTAATTCCCTTCACTGAGCATTAGGAATTATTTCTGAAAGAACTCAAGCTTCCAGGTGTTCGCTTTGACATGCAAACATTTCATAACAGAAATAGTTCCCTTTTATTTTTGGAATGCTGCATTGAACAATCTTTACAGAAGACTGTAAAGCTGAGGATAGTGCTCGTTGGCATTTACAGAGGTCTGGTTTGCCACAGACAAAAGCATTTAGAAA
Source organism: Anarhynchus alexandrinus (assembly GCA_008711295.1). Lineage (NCBI taxonomy): Eukaryota > Metazoa > Chordata > Aves > Charadriiformes > Charadriidae > Anarhynchus > Anarhynchus alexandrinus. The sequence goes on from VUYV01000112.1 coordinate 2,189,258, forward strand.
GTGGTAGTGGAAAGGCTACAGTGGTTTTTGGTGGTGGTGGTTGGTTGTTGGGGGTGTATTTTTGCATTTCACTAAATACAGGTGCCAGTTGTTACACTTAATACTATGAATCCCGTCCTCTTGCTGAAGATCTTTCCTCATTTTATATATAAAATGCAAACAAATCTTCAGCACAGAGAACAGATTAATAAATATATATATCTATTCTTATGTTCTGTAGATTTTTGCTAAGGAAATGTCATTATGGCAAAGATGCTAACTGAATTTGAAAGCTTAGTTGTAAATCTATATCCCTGAGGGCTGCTTTGCATCTTATTGAGCCAGAAAGACTGCTGAGTTCTCAGACAGCACTGTTTCCACCCAAAATGACAGTTTAAGACACAGGCAGAATTAAGGAGTTAAATTGGGATACATTTGCATTGGACTATCAGTTATGATAATCAGCATATACGTGTGCGTGTGCATGCCTGTGTGTATGAACTTCTTAAAATACATTTTTTATTTACAACACAATCACACTGGATTGTCTGGCAGAAGATTTAATTAAAAGGTTTTTAAAATAACAACATGATTCACAGCGAGTTTTAACGATCCATTGCCTGCACATACCCATACACATAGTTTTGCCTGGAAAGACTGTAATGACGTATTCATAGGTATGCCAAAGGAAATCGAACTCAGGGCCCTTACAAAGAAGGTCTCGCCAACTAATCTCCGAGTTCCAATCCCAGAATTTCAAATCCTGCTCTGGGAGGAAGGTGACAGATGGTCCCTGAGACAACTGATTCTATATTATTTAAGGATTTATCAAGCAGAAGACTTGGGAACACTTCTGCTAGATAGCGACTATCCAGTGCAGACCACACAACATGTAAACATACAGTTTAACCTGAAGTACATGAATAGCTCACTTGGTTTTAGAGGGACAATCCAAGTGCTTAAACTTAATTCCATGCATGCTTGAAAGAGCACAGCCGTAGCCCAGAAAGTATTTTCAGTTAGTTGAAATACCCTGAAAAACTGATGGAATTGTGCAGTTGTAAATATAAGCAAGGCTGCGGCCAACAGCGCTTTTCCTTAAAGATTTTCATTTTGAGAAGGAAGTAAGTTTTCCTAACCTTTCTCCACAAACCTTCCTGGCTGAGGTTTCACCCACATAGGGCATCCTCTTTACTAAAATATTCCTCCCACTGTCTCTGAGAAGAACTAGATTTCTTGTAGCTTGGCCTCTAAGCATCTGTACAGAAGAATGGGAAAGCAGAGCTATAGTTAACTCCTCGTCTGCTGGCAACCAGACAACTCCCTGTAGTAAAAACTTGGCAGCAACCTGGTACTCGAAGCACCACGCTTCCAAGCCAAGTTGGTCAGGATTCTGAAAGCTGATGATACGTTATGTTCTCATTCACCTTTCCAAAGGTCTCACTCCTGGGTAAAAAGATGCTAAGAAGGTACAGGAAATAAATCTCTATGACTGAATGAAAAGAACTGCAAATGTGACTTTTAGTTAAATCTGTACCAGAACGTTGCTTCTCTCGTTTAAATAACGATCATAAATGATAATGAGCTTTCTTCCAACTGAAGTTGGAGACATGCAGGAGGTTTTGCAGAATCAGTGCTTCCATGCATATTGAGGGCTCCGATTTAAGAGTGGGAATAGCTTGGCGTAAAATTACTATTCACAACATTCTCTGTGGACATCTCAGACTTTTATGAATTGGATTTGGAGCCAGCAGCTTATAACCTGTCATCATTGCTGTGTGCCTTTAAATACACTCTAAAACCAGGGGGTTCAGAAGCTGACTCAGAGCAGCTCCGACAGCTGTGTAGGAAGCAGTATGTGCAGAAAGTGGGGAAGGGCAATCTGCAGCCTTCTCAAACGCAGCTATTTCAGATTGCCAGTCAGAGTTCTCACTTTAATTTTTTTTTCTCCGAATACCCCCGTCCCCCATGGTCCAAGGGTTTCATACATCTGTGTAATTCCATTAATTTCAAGCGTACATTAATTCAAACATTACCAATTCAGTTTGGGAAACTGTAGCTGGTCTACAGAGATGCTGCTGATTCTTTTCCGAAACAGAAGAGTTATATTAAAAAGACAAAAGAAAACTCAACAGCTAAAAATACTTCTCATTTATTTGAGAGAATAAAAGTTTCTTTCTGTTTGGCTGACTCAGATTTCAGCAATGTTTCTTTTATAAGTGATACGTGAAGATACAGTCTGAAAATATCTTCTAGGGCAATTGATATGAAAATCCCATCATTGCAAGACTACACCAATTATTTACTTAGGTCTTTGTGTTATGAATGTCAACTGCCAACAGATTATTACAACATAGTTTTAAACAGCATGGCAGCCATTCCAAAGCCTAGTAACCTTGAAGAAAATATTTTATATCTCAGAAAAATATTTTGACATTACTTAGAACTTACATAAGGCTTTTCATTAACAAATTCCAAAATATTTAATTGATGAAACTTTAAGGTAGACTGTTTTACACTGGGAACAGCCAGCAAGGCTTGAGTTGCCAATAAACAGTATACAGGACACACTGGAGAGTGTCACTTTCTAAAAATGGGTGCAGAAGAAAATGACAGCTGTTGGAGGGCAGGCAGGAACAGAGAAACACACCGATACAGGGTCTGGGCCTTAGCGCTCTCTCAATAGGAGCTGTGGGCCATGAAGTGAAATGTGCATTAACCAGGTAAGGAATGCAAGGACTTCCTTTACTGCAATGAATACATGAGTTGGCAGTTTAAAGGACAAATGCCTAAAGACTGCCATTTTTTTTCTGTAAAATGGATTTTGTAGTATATTAAAAAAATGAAATAAAAAGTCTGCACACCTACAAGAAAGATAACAGTATATTAAACTTGTCTGCTATCATTTCTAGATATGCTGTATCCAGAATTCAATCTAAAGTATACAGAAAACAATTCTCTTAGAGAGATGGAGAGTACTCTATTTCCAAATACTAAAGATTATTTCACCAAAAGCAAAAAAAGATGGGAGGTACACAAGTAATCACACATTAAAAAGTTAGTAGAGATTGTGCTGACAGAGGAAAGGAAAAAATGACAGAAGGAAACACAGACAACAGTTTCTATTGAACAGACTTCCACAGTCTCAGTCTTCTTTTATGTTCACATAAAGCTATAATCTACACTTGTTTTTTGGTTTACGCCTTATGTATATAAAGATCAAACTCTAACTCATTAAAGCATTTAACAATCATGCCTGATTACCTTACAGTACTTATGTCCTACCCCAGCTATTGAAACTGGAGTATTTAAAATACTACAAATACTTACTTGCTAAATTGGTACATAAAACTACGTAGCAAGAAGTAATGTGCTGATGTTCATAAAACTTATCTCTATGTGAATGACTACAAGCTAAGGCATCCCACATGTTTGCAGTTCAAAAGGGGGGGAGCTGTTCATATACGGAAATGGCACCGGGCAAAAGTCAGACTTTAATGCAGCTGTGTACTGCACGCACAATCATGATTTTCATATGCTGCAGTGGTCACAAATCTCATTTCTTGTAGCACAACTTCATCCTGAACCACGGAAGTTGTACAAAACAGAAGAATTAGTAACTCCATAAATAGTCACTCCTTGAAAGTTAAGCACGTGCTTGTTTCAGGCAATTTTGTGCTTTCAGGCTGCAAAATGAGACTGTGACTCAATGCGAGAAAGTAAACACCATGGTAACACGGACTCCCAAGAGCCAAAATCATCTGGAGATGTGAAGACGACCAAAACCGTTGAGGCGCCAGGAGGGTGGAAAAAAAGAAGTCAGAAGCACTTAGAAGATAGCATAAAACGCATTCGCGTGCTGTCGTGACTCCCAGTGCCCGCCGCGCAGGGTTAAACACCCTTTCAGCAGTTTCCCCCCCCTCTGAGGAGCATCTCGTTACGGCGTGCGGCTGCCAACGGCTTGTTGACGGCATCGAGCGCGACTGTCGTTTCCCCAGCAGCTCTAGTACCGCCGGGCAGCCCCTGCCCTGCTTCACAGCCCTCACTCCGCAGGGCACACCGGAGCCGAGATCCCCGGCTCGCTCAGGGCTCCCACGGCTCGGCCCTGAGAGCGGAGGAATGCCTCGGGGCCCGGGGGAGGCTCCCAGCCTGGACAGCCGCCCTCCCTCCACGCACCTCCCTCCTTTCTCCCCCCCCTCACAGCCCAAAGCCGGGAAAAGGGCCCCGGTTCGGGATCCCGGCTGCACCTCCGCCCCCCGCGCTGGTCCCCCTGCCGGCTCGTGTCTTCACAGAAGCGACAGCGAGCGGGCTCGGGCTCCATAAGGAGAAAAGACCTCGGCCGCCTGCAACAGCCGTTGCGACCACCGGCGGCTCGGTAACGGCGGCGTCGCGCGCCCAACGACCACTGATTCCCTCTCCCGGCTGGCCCCCCCCCCCCCCCCCCCCCCGCGGGCCCGCGCCCCCCCCCCCCCCCC